>CABFOV010002837.1:23081-47242 GCA_902141375.1 Timema poppense | reverse complement strand
CACACACACACACACACACACACACACACACACACACACACACACACACAATACATTATTGTTCGTTTATACTACCTGGGAACAAGAGATCATCTAAACGATTCCATTTGGTGCCGATAGTTTCGTTAAATGTGCCACCTAATTGAGAATAAATATCTTCGCACTGTGTAATTTTTTTACGTAAATAAAGTATCTGAAACTTTAAAACAATCCGCAATTATCCTATAACCTTCTCTAACCCTGTTAAAGTTTACTTTGTTTTGATATTAGAGCTGTGACATTTCTAGGATTAGATCAATGAAAATTTGCTAGTAAGAACTTTTTATGAGTTTTCAAATATACAGTAGCCCCGTGGCTTCTTTGGTGCTGACTGACAGCTCACAGCTGACTTCTGACAGTCAACATTAATTAGGTATATACCTAAATTTTGACGGTCAAAAGGGACAGCTGCTAAATACATGTTTTTGCAGATCATCTGGTTTGGAGTATGGATGCATAATTTGGTCTGGTAACGTTTTAAAGCTGTCACTCAGCACCAAAGAAGCCATGGGGCTAGTATATATATACATATATGTTGGGCCCTATAAAAATATAGATAGGCCTCATATCTATTTTTGCATAGCTTATATCTTAAATTACAGTTAACTTATTTAAGAAAATGCGCGGGAATCTGGACGTGGGCCACTTAAGTGGCCACGTCGTCTAACGCATTACTTTCGTAGAAGACTAGACTACTGATGACGAGGAGACCAAGGCTAGTGTCTCCGTCAGGTGTACCAATGGTGATTTTTCCCTTTCTCTCCGCGGGAATTCAGGTACAAACTAACTAATCACTAAAACCACTAGCGTAATTAGCACATAGGCGTATAAAATGAACGGGTAGTATGACGCACTGCTAAAAAAAATCTGGACGTGTATAATGTGTTTCTACACTCAGGTAGTCTGCCTTCATAGTCATAGATTGTTTCATAACATGTTGTCTTAATTATTGGTTAATGTTTTATCGCATCCCTTGGGTACCATGAAATACAACCACTTTATGAAGAACCAAACCAACTCGGGTGTAGTGGTTAAAAGTTCCTGGATACAGGTCCAGGGGTCTCAAGGTAGCTCCCTGGCGTTTCCAGATTTTCCGTGAAGCAGTGGGTCTGGAAAGGGGTCACCTCAGCCTTGTGAGGACATATGAAGACTTGAATAAAAAGATAGCTGCTCCGGTCTAAGAAAACTGAGATTAAGGATTGGAAAAATAAATCGTAGTTTGTACACATTTTAAGGACCACACCTTACTAATGATTCAATCCGTAGCATTTGGTTTGCTGCTAAAGAAAGTGTCAAGGCTCTAAACCTGGATATCTAGGTGTGGTTAGGTTATTTTTACTAAACGACGTTACCCCTCTTCCTTCACGCTAATGCAAATACATTTTATCCAACGTATACATTCTCATATGCCCATAAATTTAAATTTTAAGATTGGTCTAGTGGGTTGACTTTTGCAGCACATCTTACTGGCCATCCTGGCTATACTTGTATTTATATTAATGGGGTAAGGGTAAGAAAAATATTATTTCTAGAAAATATACCCTAATTTTTTGGACGGAAGAGTTAAAAACCATTTAGTTAATTAAAGCTACGTTCTTTACACCCGACAAGTATTCGAACGCTAATCTCTACATTATCGGCAATCTAGTGTCATGCAATAGACTAATCTATTACAGAAGTGGATAACTTCAATATTAAACCGCATAAGACATTAACTATAATTATATTAGCTTATGAATTAGATCCAGAAGGTATTTTTAAAATCTAATGTATCTAAACAACATTTTAATGGACTATTTATCACGTTAAATTTACATTAGTGTTTAAAAAATTAAAAAATAGATATTTTCAAAAATGGATTTTAAATGTTTATATATTTTATTTAGTCTGAATAGGAAATAAAATATTACATATCCATCTATAATTTTGATAGTGAGTCAGCCCTATTTATTGTTTATAAATTTTACCACACATATTAAAAACAAAATCATAGCAACTATCTCCATGTAAAATTAAAAATAAATTATAATAAATAATTTGGCCACCTCAAGGAATGTGCTGATTGAGCTACCACTTAGGGACCAATGTCGAAAATAGAAAGGAAAATTAAATATCCAGGGTTTGTGAGAAAATATAATATATTATATAATTATATATCAAAAATGTATATATTATATACATTTTTGAAGAAATACTTCACCAAAGATCATAAATTAAATAGTTTAATATGTTACAAAAATATTGAACAAACACATTTATGCTTCAACGAGCAAGAAAATCAATTTCATTTTTCAAAGTTATACTTACATATTTTTATCGGTTTTCTTATAGCTCAGAAGCTATTGATTTTATCATAATATATATTCGAGATTTAAATTATTTTATTTTTAATATTACCAAAACTTTACAATGTTAAGCTATTTTATATTTTAAATAATTGTGGAGATGAAATCAAAATTGGAAATTTCCGCTTTTCTGTAAAGTACACTTAAAGTCATTTTCATGGGAAAACGAGAATTGCCAATTTTTTAGAGGGAATTATCTATTCAGTAAACTACCTTTAATTTTAGGGTTAGAAGTCCAGTTACGAAATCTCCTCCGGGGGAACTTATAAAACTGCTGAGGACGGGGAGATCGAGGTTCGAATCTCGGTCGGGTGAACTGAGGGTGGTCATTCCTAAATGGTTTTCCACTCTTCCTCCACGCAAATGCGGGTTCACTTCCTCTAATTAAACCTTCCCAATACCTAATCCATTAGCGTAATTAGTACTTAAAGCGTATAACCCGAACGGGTAGTAAGACGCGGTGCTAAATTATAATTATTAACTTATAAAACCCTAGATACAAAGTGTTAGCCTGATCGGTAAACTAGTTTAGACTCTAGTCTGTGATGCAGACAGACGCGAAAACCACTTTTTCGGTTTAAGAGTGTCATCAAACATGAGTATTTAGCACAATATCGAGTTCGATTTGGTTCACGGCCACAATATTTATCTTTTTTATGGGTCAAGATAAAGTAAAAAACTAGAATTACAGCATTTTACATTTAATGTTTGAAAACGAATTTTGTCACTGTTAGAACTATTATGCCGTCTACAGTTGGTAGGAACACTTTCTTCCCAACTTTAGACACAAATTGCGGGGCCTTTGTAATGTTGCTGATGTGGTTGGCTCTGAAATATGTTTTATTTATTTGCCATAACAATCCTTATAATATTATTATAATTGTAATATATTTGTTTTATTTGTTTGATGAATGCTACAGTACTATGCAGTAATCTATATTTGAATCGGGCTAAAAAAAATTATATTAGAATTAAATTTTTAAAGGTGTCTGCCTTGAATTTCTTACAAATGGGCCTTTTAGAAAATATAAACATACTTTTTGTGCTCAATAGAGATAATATTTTAGGCTTACTGTATTATTTATATCATTTTATATTTATTTAATATCACTCAAAAATGATAGCTGTGGACCAAATGTATTGTCTTATGAATACGTGAAAATGTATCTAGTAATTTTTTCTACCAGTAAAATATGTCATTTAATCATAAAATTGGAGTATTAATTTGTGATTGAATACAAAGACAGTGTAATAATATTTCTTATTTCAATATTTTTGCCAAATTCAATACCAACAAATTTAATGACACTCATACGAAAGTAATGGCATATAATTTGTGAAGCCTGATAATCTTCCCCATGAATATTCGTGTTGTAATAATTTACTTTTGAGTCCACATAATGTGGTAGGATTAAAGTTCATCCTGACACAAAATTATGCTTAAGACGACCCTGGGTAATGCAAATGAAAGCTTTTCCTTCTACTTAAATAAGGTATTCTTTTTAAATGAATAATAAAAGTATACAAAAAATATTTTAGAATAAATACACTGCTATAATATGCATTCCCAATATATAGGGTTACATGAATAAATAAATAGCTGCTAGATTAATAATTGAAGATCACTATTTCAATTCTACTTGACAACTATGTGGAGATTCTAAGATCTATATATGCTATATTATTAATTTATATATATATATTGTTAATTTATATATATATTATTAATTAATATATATGTTATTAATTTATATAATTATATATTATTAATTTATATAATTATATATTATTAATTTATATATTTATATATTATTAATTTATATATTTATATATTATCAATTTATATATATATAGTTTATATAATTACTATAGTTTATATTGGAGCTTTCATTTAAAGATTATTATTGTTAACTATACTAAGAAGGTTTTGTATATTTGACGGAAAAACAAATATATTAAAATGTACATGGGGTGTACAAAATACTAATTAGTAATAATATACTTCTATGCTGGCGGCCGGGGTTCAATCGCCGGTCCCGGCATAAATTTATCTGATTACCTAACCCTTCCTTCACCTCTGACAAGACATCTTGTGAATGTGGGGAATGCCAGGCCTCCACCGTGGTTCGGATTCCACGTTAAACTGTAGGTCCTCCATATAATCTCACAATCACCCTACCATTACACATTAGCGTAAGTGCGTATAACCCGAACGGGTAGTAATACGCGGTGCTAATAATAATAAAGACTATAGAAGCGAACCTAAACAAGACCATTATATATATATATACATATATTTTTATATATATATAAATTTTAATTATGAAAGTTTGAACGATGTATATTTAAAGTATATCTGCTCACATGAAAATAGTGAAATATTCCATACATGAATCTTGAATTCCTAACATATAATTTTAGCTATAGAAATAAAATTGCTATATTTTATTTTATCAAAAAATGTAGAGAGGCGACAGAGGTTGAATTGGTTGTAACAGCGTGCCAAGGAAGACATGAAAAACGGCAGCGATGCAAATCCTTTCTTCGTATGACTGATTGATTTTGTTACATTTCACTTTAGGTCTGTAAGCGTTTTATTAGATTCCGTCACAAAAATTCAAATTCAAATTTCAAATAACATTACTTTTATTATTTTGAAAAAAAAAAACCAACATAGTCTTCATTTTTAATCAATTTGAAGCCACGAAGAATTTGACATCATTCATGTCAATAAAAGACCAAAAATTCTCCACAAAATTATAAAATATATTTGCATCTTTAAATACAATTCACTTTAATACCTATAACAGTATCAGTAACAAAAGCGTTTGTTTCGTCCTCTCTGTTATGATTATGTCGTGGAAATCAGGTTCAATATATTCCAGATGTAGAAAAGTGTTTTTTATTTAATCAATAGTTTACCTTCACCATTAATATAAACGCAGATCCTCTTTCTACAAATTATCTCTTTCTCAATTGTCCTTCATTTGAATAGAATTGTGGATATCCTGTGCGGGCTGTAACAGAAGGAACTTTGGTGTCAAAAACCAAGGAGCTATTTAATATTTATGTTTGATATTAAGCTAGTTATGGATAGTATGTGTAGTTACAAGCTATCATAAAATATTTTGTTGAATACAAACCATTATTATATCCATACATTTAGGTTACCTTAAAGCATTAAATATATTATTTATAAAACACAATCTAGTATAATCCAATTAAAATGAGTTTATGTTATAGATCTTCACTAAAATAAATGTATTAAACTTTAAATAATATTTGTCTTTGTTATTATTTTACTATTATTATTATTATTATTATTATATTATTAAGTTAACATCTTAATACCCGTTCGGGTTATACGCACTTACGCTAATGTGTAATGGTAGGGTGATTGTGAGATGGAATAAAGTACTTACAGTTTAACGTGGGATCCGAACCACGGTAGAGGCCTGGCATTCCACACATTCACAAGTTGTGATTAATACTTTGTCTTTGTTAACTACTTATGTCTCGATATTATGTTCTTAAATTAATTTAAAAAATCTGATTCAAAGAATTGTTGTAAGCAAAATGCATTATTAATGTACTAAGAAAATACCCATGTGTAAGTTAACTCAGAGTTTACTAGGCTCTAGGTACAGGCGCTAAAAGCCATGATTTTGTCAGGCATTGATAATAAAATACTGTAAATAACAAGATTTAATTTACTTTTTCATCCATATATTTTTTTCGTCGCGTATTACTACCTCAGACTATACGTTCAGGCTATTCACATTTAATTAATCTATAAGGGTAGAAACGAGAAAAGTAAATCTTGAAAGAAATGCATCCTCGTCTGCGTGGAGGGAGCTTGGGAAATAATTTAGAAAAATCTACCCTTGGTATAACCTGGCCATTTTCTAGCTGTTATCAGCAAACCAAGATGAGCTTGACATTAATTCAATGTTCTCTCAACAATCTCAATAGTAAATAATCGACCCTCACTGAAGCTTTTAATAATTTCTGTCAAAAGCTATTTTATCCACCAGGCCTTTAATTTGTCACAATATATCATCTTAATTAGACCTTTATTTAAAATAATTTATAACACCAACATACTATTTAGTTGTCAAACACAATTCCCTCTTTTGGTGGAAAGCTAATGCCTTCGCTAGACCATTTATTTGTCAGGACCTAAAATATTTGGTAGGCCCTTTATTTGGCAAGAGCTTGTGTTTATAGAATTATCCTTTAAGTTTTCTAGAGCTAAAATCATCATTAGATCATTTACTTGTCAAGAGCTAATACCACCGTTAGATCCTTTACTTGTCAAGAGCTAATATCAACATTAGAAACTTTACTTTTCAATAGCTGTTAGCTCCAATAGATCTTCCATTTGACGAAAACTGTGGTCAAGCAATTTAATTCCACAAGGTCCAATATTTGTTTAAAAAAATATCTTTCAATTGTTAGTAAATCCAATATAGCCTTAAAATAGGATGTGTTGTCAGCTCCAGTAGGGACTATTAATGCAAAAACACAATTTCTTCAATAAATTTCTCTATTTATTAATAGTTGTTAGCTCAAGTATGATCCAATATTATTCAATAGCTAGCGAGATTCAATATTATTCCATTGAGTCTACATATGCGTCATTCACTAGTAGCTGATGTAAGGCCATTAATGTATGAATCTCTAATAGCTCCAATATTATTATTATTTTTATTATTATTAGAACCGCGTCTTACTACCCGTTCGGGTTATATGCACTTACGCTAATGTGTAATGGTAGGGTTATTGTGAGATGAAATGGAGGACCTACTGTTTAACGTGGAATCCGAACCACGGTGGAGGCCTGGCATTCCTAATAGCTCCAATAAGGCCATGTACATATTAATAGCATATAGATCCAGTAATATCCTGTATATCTCAAGAGATAATAGTTCTAGAGAAAATATATATGTGTATCAACATCAATTGCTTGTTCAAAAATATTTAACTATGAAGAAATAGTAGTTCTGGTAATGCGATTTTTTTTGGTAAGCTCCTATAATAATGAATATATAATAGCTCCATTAAGAACATGACCTAGTTTTGAGAACTAAATTGCTTCTATCTCCCTTTAGAGTCTCTAGGAAATTAACTTGACTGAAGACACGTCATCTGGGTTAGGCTCATGATAAATTTTGCAGAGGTAATTACAAACATAAACTTAAGTCATTAAAATATCTGTATTATATTAGAATAGCTCAAAATACGTAAATAAACTTTATCTTTTATTTACTCATAAATTAATTATTGTCATTAAGAAAATTTTTGGCTTTGAAATTATGATTAATCCTTATGTTTTATGTGTGTCTGTACTAAAAGAAGCGGGTCTTACAACTCTTTATATCCCAGTGTTTGTATTCCTGCCTATCTGGATTTAAGGTTTTATTTGCAGCAGAATAAACGGTATTAATGGAATTCGTACAAACTTTATAAATTATTAGGTCTGGGCCGATGCCAATAACCGATCTGAATTATCGTCCGATATTGGCACAATCGGCCAAGGATAATCGGCACGGCATTTTGCTTTCCATTTAAATAATTTTTGTTTTGGATTTGATCTATGTATATGTTATATATCCCCTATTTTTCCCGTTGGCTAAATTAACTAAACTATGTAATATTGCAACAAAAAAAACACAACTAACTTGGCATTGGTTACCGGAAATATCTGCAATAAAATATTGGCTTCGGCAATCTCTGCAAAAGGGCTTATCGGCCCAGCCCAGCCCTAATATTTACATACGCTTATTCATATCGGTGGTCACGTGATCTAACGTGTAACTCTTGTGTTAGAATGGATTTTCCTTGACTGGTAGTTCTCGGATATAATTTTGGTCCGGTGTGTTAAGGGTGTTATTTTCTAGTTGGCTTTCCAATCTTTCTTCGTGCAAATTAAGATATATTTCCTATGAAACTATATCTATATCATACTTATTTAACTATCGTAATTATTATATGCGAATATCACTAACAGTAACCATAAAATGGTGGGAAAAAGATTATATCTATTATGTGACTTGAAAAAAATTCAAGAATAAAATTCTTGCTTTTAAATAAAGGTAATTTTATGTAGACTAATTTCAGAAAGATCAAAATTTTTCAAAAATGGTTCTAACGATATTGTTTAAAGTGAATATCTAAGAATGGTTGTACATGATCATACAAATGCATTTGTTTGATTTTTATATGAAAATGATGATATTAATAATAATACTGATAATAATTTCTGGCTAGTTTGCAGTCGATAGATGCCTATTCAAAATGAGAAATTGTTCAGCAAATTGTTAAAAGGATTTTTATGAAAATAGGTAACTAGGCATTGCTGATAGAAATAATGATAGAACACTTCCTTATCTGAAAGCAGTGGCAAAGCTTGATGCATATAAATTCATAATATACCTAAAAAATTCAGTAATTAATTATAATATTTTCTGGACTTGATTGTAAATCAAAATAAATTCTATTAGGGTGGGTAAACACGTGTAGACTAAGTTCGATCCTCTGCATATGGAAATGGAAATATCTGTAGTGCTTCCATTAACCCAACAAAATAAATATCTAAGAGATTGGATTCAACCATCATATGTGTGGGACACACTACATAAGCATCCTATCACAAATAAATTAGATTACTAAACACATCATGAATAGGAAATTAAGGTACGGGTTCACTTAATCCATAGACGTAATTTTAAAGATACAGTTACGACAATAGAGCTATAGAGTTACTATCCTAATGTTAATTTACTCTGAGTATTGAATTATTGAACGTATATATTCTGTAATTAAATTTTTAAATAACATCGGCCAAATGGATCATATTGGGACACTAGTTTCCCAATATGGCCCTTATATTTTCCTAATATGGCTAATGTATGTGCGAGCTAATAAAGGGTTAAAATTTGGTTGATATTATTAGGCAGAGCAATATTTTATTAGTTTATATTAATTATTAATAGAAAACATATTTATTATAAGTAAAACAAACATTAATATATATAATAACAAAAAAATAACTAATTATAGGCTAAATGAATACTATAAAATCATTGATTAGATGATTACAAGAACATATTTACAAAAATGTAAGAAAATGAGAATTAAATTTTTAAGTTTTGATAGTTCATCAAATTTACTTTTATAGAACTACGTTTTATAATTACATACAGGAGATGTATAAATCTTCCTAGACTCAGATGTTAGGCAAAGACAGTCTTTGTGAATATATTCCCAACATATAATACAGCAATGCATATCAATTACAGGTGACCTGGCGGTCTAGGGATAAGGTGTCAGACTTCAATGCTGGCGGCCGGGGTTCGATCCTCGGTCCTGGCACAGATTTATCTGATTATCAAACCCTTCCTTCACCTCTGACAAGACATCTTGTGAATGTGAAGAATGCCAGGCCTTCACCGTGGTTCGGATTCCACATTAATCTGTAGGTCCTTCATTTCATCTCACAATCACCCTTACCATTACACATTAGCGTAAGTGCGTATAACCCGAACGGGTAGTAAGACGCGGTGCTAATAATAATAATAATAATATATCAATTACACGATCCTCTCTACAAATTTTATAGAACCATGGCTCAGAATTCGACTTTAATGTTCCCGGTTCAGATAATACTTGTTTTATTCTCTTAGGTTTATTATAAACTGAGGTGGAATATTCAACAACTCTTTAATTACTTGATAATTATGTTGATGGCTGGTCTGTTTGTACAATGTCAATAACACAAACTTATTCAAGATGAGGAAACAAATGGAGCTGCAGCCTTTTCTCAAACATAACTAAAAACCGTTTGATCAAAGGGCTGAAGCTCGTGGGTTGTATTAGATGGAAGACTACAAAGTGTGATGTTGTGGTTATATGCCCATCAACAATTTCATAGGCTAGATAATTCATTGCAGTATAAAAAATAAGTAAACAAGGTACAGATATTTATGGCAAGTGATAATTCCAGTACACTAAGGTTTTGGTTTTCATTAAACTTTTGGTGTAATTTGACAAACAGAAGCGGGGGGGAGGGGGGTAATTATTAACAAATTCTGCTTTCATCCTCTTGCCTCTAAACAAAATTTTAGGGAGAATGGCTGTTCCTATTTCATTACACCATGTACTCTCGTAGCAACTTTTTAAGCCAAAACAGTATTGGCTATGCAGACCTAACCACCATTCTTTCTCGTCCACATTAAAAAATATTTTTTTTTTATTTCTAATCAAACCATTTCAGCCTTAAGTTTGCTGAAATTTCCACCCATGACAAACTTATTAAGTTTTTGTGCACGAACCAGATTAAGGCTCTGAGCTTTTCTTAACGAAATATCTGAATTTCAAGCCAGAAATAAGTACAGCCATTTTTACCAACTGAAGGTTTAACTTTTGAAAACTGGTATTCTATGTTATTAGCTGTACGGCGAGCATGTGAACTCATCTTAAGTGTTTTAACTTTTTTAAAGTTGATGTTCATAAGTAAAAAAAAATCAATTTTGGCAAATTTAGGATTTTCAACAAGAAACCTAACACATTAATTTAATGAAGTAAAGTTAATAGATAGTTAGTTGCGCCAAAGGTGATAGTTTTTAACAAACAATACCATCCATGAGAGAACACAAGTGCTTATAGCAAATACTCAGAAGTTCACTTACAAGGTAAAACGACAATCACAAATGCGCACTATTTTAGACTGAGACAGTTAAGAGTGTTGTTTCCAAAAGCATTGATTAATTTTTTAGATACCAATGAGCCCTAACATCTGTGTAAAATATTACTAAACTTAGGTTCCCAATTATACTACATAACAAAATAGATTATACAAACACTTCGTTTAGGAAGGATTACTTTTTCACTGAGAAAACTTGAACAACCACCATAATAATAATAATAATAATACTTAGCACCGCGTCTTCTACCCGTTAGGGTTATATGCTTAACTACTAATTATGCTAGTGGGCTTGGAATTATGAAGGTTAAATATAGAGCAAATTAACCCACATTTGCGCGTAAGGAGAGTGGAAAACCATTTAGAGAAAAACCCTCAGTTTACCCTAGCGAGATTCAAACCTCGATCTCTACATCCTCAGCGGTCTATCTCAACAAGAAACCAGAACGTTAGCTAACTTACTAGAACGTCATACATTGTTCAATTCAAAATGAAGTCTTATTTCAATGTATACACAACTATTTTTAATTTGATAGAAATGACAAAAATCACACAAGAATTACACATGTTATTCATGCAAATACATCACATTGTTCAATTCCAACGACCGTTAAATTTGCACACCAAAACTTCAAAGTGCCTGATAGTGTGAATTTATGTTAGTAAGAACAGAGCCATTCTCTGATCGTTTGAATATACATAGGAGGTTTAAGGTGTACACCTACTTGTCCTAATATTATTTTAGAGTAGATAGAGTCAGACAAGTCTGATCCAAAAGCACATTATGAACAGTAATTAACATTAGTTAATTACTTTCATACTAACACATGTCACTTCTGCCATGAAAGAGAAACTTAAAATAGCAGTTTAAAATATCTAGAAGTTAGAGGGCTGTTCAACAATAATGTGTCAGTCTAGTGAGGGGCTTGTGTGGGAGAATTATTATGAAAACAGTTTTAAATTAAATTCATTTTGACATTTTGTAGTCAAATTGCCAAAATGTTAAATCTCAATCAATTATTAATTCTATGAAAACTGCGGTACAAAAATTTCATGATTTGGAAAGGATGTCTTAAAAAGACTTGAAGGTCGCTTATATTCGCTAGTCCCTAAATAGTATATTGACTCCTTGTCTGGAAGTGAGTAGGCCTACTCTCTACCTCATTACACTGACGTGAACGAGTGTGTCATGACTGCTGACATTGCTAAACTTTTTGGGTAAATTATAGGTTGATCCAACAGATACTGGAGAGAAATCTCTGGAAATAATTGTATTATGAGCTCAAACTCAATGTCAGGACTTTAACTTTAACATGTGAATACATATACACGTGTTTAATATTAATAAATACGTGTCATAGTTTCCGCATTTTAACTCCTATTTGCTCTCCTGTTCTCATTAACACACGTCATACCTGACACCAGGTCATTTATTAATCGGTGCTATACCTATAACTGCGGTATAACAAGACTTAAAACCTGCTTCGGTGGCCGCTTGTTCTAAGGCGCCCCACTCGTGTTGGACTAAAATGCTGAAGACAGGGTGATTGGGGTTTGAATTATGGTCGGGTGTACTGAGGGTGATTTTTACAAAAAGGTTTTCCACTCTCTCTCTCACCTCAAATGTTGTTAAGCCTAACCTAAATTCAACCTGTTTCATCCCTAGCTCACTAGCTCACTAGCTTAATTAGTGCATAAGCGAATAACCTCAACGAGTAGTAAGATGTGGTGATAGAACAAATTTAAACAAATTAAAATATAATTTGACTCTTGGGGATGTGGCAGTGCTGTGTTGGTACTTTGATAGACCAATGATTCTTGTTAAAGGAGTGGACCTTACTGAACAAACATTCCATGTCTTGATATAATACAAAATACGTGAAACACCACTGAGTCAAAAATGTGCAATAAATCAACAAAAGTAAATATATTCATTCAGTTCTGAATTAGTCACAAAACATATGCTTTTTGGGACTTTTTTTTTTATTTACTGTAAATCTACATGAGTAATTTTCTTAAACTTAAATTTCATAAGGCCCGTAACACTGTCATGTAGACACACTAAATCTTCACTAGAGCGTCCAATTAATAATTTTAAGATTCATGTGTTGCCTTAGTGAAGAGAAATGTTGGATTGCACAGTAGTATTGAAATATTTTACAACCATTAGATTCTCCTCCCTCCTGAAGAAAACTATTTGAGAGCTCCAGTCTGGTAGTAAGACGCGTAGCCCCAATAAAAAAACAAACAAGAACTCAGGAAAAGAGTGGCTAAATGAAGTAAGTTTTACAGAGCTGGGAGAATTCCATTCCAATGGCCAGCTGGCGTTTGCCAATGTTTTACCAGTGGAAGCTCCAGGGAATTCATCGAAGTTGACTCAGATTCGTGAAATATTACCAACTTCTCAATTAATGGTTTGAAACATAAATGAGCAATGAAGCCTCTCGTCGTACTCCTACTTCGCTAGATACCTCTACTTGAAGAACCCACAACTTATAAAACAAACTAATCACTATCGAGGAACTTAGATTTGATTTACTTTTTCCATTAGCTAGGATAGAAATAATACATTTCAGCTTTTCTCTGATTTGAAAACACTTTAGAGGGTATCGTAAACATTTAATTGTTTATTAAAATGTAACTATACAACTCATGCATATAAATATATTATTATATTAAAATACATATTAATAATATTCTTAATTACGATTACGTAACTATACAACTCATGCATATAAATATATTATATTAAAATAGGTATTAATAATATTATTACTTACGCTTACATAAAATTGGTAGATAAATGCAATGAACAAAGGTATTTCACAAATTTACATCACTCGAATTAAGTTCGAATTACACGTTAACTACGTTTAGTCCCTAGACTGTATTACTGTGCAGACCATTGTTGTTTAGATATCCATTTATATGGGATAAGATTGTTTTTGTCTACGACTATTTTAATTTCAAACTTAGTATTATTTTTCTAAATCATAAAGCTAGAATCACATTACTTAAGTACAGTCAAGCATTATAGTTTCGACACAAATGAAATAAGTTATTAACCGGGGCTTACCTAATTCCGCGTAATATAGCAGTTAATACATTATAATTAATGTGGGAAAACAAGATGTCACATATATAAAATGTTCCTACCTAAGCAAAGTAAAGCTTGAAGCATAATATAAACTTAAAAAATATATTTGTTTATAAATAATAATAATATAAAGAATATGTTTATTTATATTTAGTTGTTGAACTTTGCCTTTTAACTTCTTTTTTTTTTATATATATTTGTTCACAACACATGCTGTTAATCCAGGCTCTCCACATATTTATATTAAAAGGGATAGGAATATGGAAGTTAAAACTGTATAGTAATTACACCCGTAATTGCGTGGAGGGATATTGAAAATCCAGTTAGGAGAAACGAACCTCAGTATACTTATATGCAGGGCCGCCCAGAGAGCTCAGGGGGCCTGTGGCAACGTAATTTTGGGGGGAACCCCTTTCATAAAAGTAATAAACATAAGTTACTTGCTTCTTTCTCCGTGTAAATGTGGGTGTACTTCCTCTTAAATTAACTTTCCTATCCCTAACATATTAGCATAGTTAGTAGCTAGTACATAATCTATACATATAACTCGAACGGGTAGCAGTGAAACAAAATGAAATTTTTTTAAACAAACTTTTATTTTACTTAAACTACCTTAACAAACCAAGGATTAAGAAAATAGTAGGTGACCTGGCGGTCTAGGGGTAAGGTGTCAGACTTCTATGCTGGCGACCGGGGTTCAATCCTCGGTCCCGGCACAGATTTATCCGATTACCAAACCCTTCCTTCACCTCTGACAAGACATCTTGTGAATGTGGGGAATGTCGGGCCTCCACCGTGGTTTGGATTCCACGTTAAACTGTAGGTCCTCCATTTCATCTCACAATCACCATATCATTACACATTAGCGTAAGTGCGTGTAATCCGAACGGGTAGTAAGACGCGGTGCTAATAATAATAATAATATTAATAATAGTAATAGTAATAATAATAAGAAAATAGTAAAAAAATGCTATTAATTTTTCTATAGTAAAACTTGTTTGGGTGAACGGAGACCTCCATGGGGGGGGAGGGGGTGCCCCGGGGCATACCTCTCCTTTTTCCTCACCCCCACCTCCCTCTGGGCGGCCCTGCTTATAAGAGCTTAGAGCGTTGATCTCCTTGTCAGAGAAACACTAGACCACACAAGGTTGATATTTTAGCCTACGTGCCCATCTATGATTGTACCTTCAGATATTTGTAGCTAGATAAATTATTAATCGTATTGCAAGTATCCACCAAAATATATTAATCAACAATTCTAATTTACATAAATACTTAGAGAGATATAATTATTTTAAATCAGTTCTAGAACACATCACTGGACAATGCCTACAGCTGAGGACAATATGTTAATTTCTATGTAATCAATTAAGGATATTTCTATTCAAGATAATATGTGATTATAAAGTGAACATATTTAGCTTTTTATACGTTATTTCCAAATCTTCTAGGTGGTTTTTAATTTGGCTTAGTTACAATTTCTATCCGCTGCCAACTTTCTAAAATGTAATTTTATTTCCTTACCTGAGCATTTTAGTAAGAATCTTTACCTATTCAAAGTATTGATTTTCTATAATTTAAAAAAACTATATTATTTACTTTAGTGGTACTTATATACTATATGGCATTGTGATATCGAAAGTTTATTTTCGTACTCACAAAAGTAGGCCGCTTATTCCTATTTTAGGAACGTATAAGCTAATATTCTTAACATAAAAAACTCAATGGTGCCATCACGCAAGCGAGCTATACCGACCGGGTGTTTATCGTATGCTGGTGAAGGTAGTACCGTAATGATCATGTTTATTGCCATGCTTGCTGGGTTATTTATATTAGGTTGTGTAAATTTTAATGGTTAGTGACTGTACTGTCGGAAATTAAGGCCCATTGACACGGTTTTATTTGACTAATGAAAGTACACTAATTTGTCTGCGCGCGCACAGCTTCCACCGTGTAAACAGACAAGCAAGCTACTAACAGACAAGTCCACTTGCAAGTGAAAAAGTGGGTCACCTTCCAACTTTAATAATGCGAGTAGACAATTCAAAATGGGGGCAACTAAAAAATTGGTTGTGTGGGGGACACATATTTGTGGAATGTTATGAAAATAACGAGTTTTTGTGGAATTTTAAGCACCGGATTTACAAAGCTAAGAATGAGAGGGATCTTGCACTAGATAATATTGTAAAGTTATATCAGGTGTACATATTCTCTAGAAGTTTCCAAAATAAAATGTTAGGCCTACGTAAATATTGCAAATGTGCCTTGTGAGAGATATTATTTAATATCGGTAAACAAATGTTATCATTAAGTTAATCAAACCATTATTTCCAACCAATCAACGTGGTATGAGTAATTTTTTTATATACGATCACAAAATATAATACAACATTGTAGTACCGAGATTAGTTCCGGCAATATAGTATTCGCGTTATCGGCAAGTAAGGTATGAGTAGCCGGCTTTTTTCATGCGAAATCTTCAGAACGTTTTCCAATCTCCATATTTGACACTTTAACCAATATTTATAAGTTTTAATTATAAATGTTCAGCCCACATACTTCAAACACTTTGTAGCAATGCTTTGGAATCTTGAGTAGATACATAACATAATATTATTATCGTATTAGCAAACCAGATAGTCTATATTTAAACCAATCTACAAATTAATGAATTATTATTTTTAAGGAATATTTTAGGCCTAGAAAATCAGCATTTAACAAAATATTTTTTTATTGGTATACCAAAGTTTAAAACAGGGTTTAAAATACCTGCATTAGGCCTATTTAAAAAATGCCCAACCGAGGGTTGTATTTGGATTAGTTTACCTTATTTGAGTTTAATTTTATTCATCATGTATGCTAAGTGAGTTAACAAATCAATAAAAATAGTATAATAATTATTTGGGGTCAATTGAAATACATTTTAAACTATTAAGGAATTAAGAAATATGAGACATACTAATCACTAAAGTTTTTTATATAAAACGATTTTTTTTAAACAGGTCAACTAATTATGATACATTGCATTTACTGAAAATTTGTAATTTATTTGGCCACCCATTCTTATTCTATATTCACCCTTTCTAGATCCTAACACATAAGCGTAATTAATATATACGTATAAATAATCCGAACGAGAAATGAGACGCAGTGATAAATAAAAATAGCACCAATAGAGAGACCAATTAGCACAACTTCATTTTCAGTCTTGTTTTTAGAAGCGATACTAATACAAGTGAAAAATGCATGTCAACACAACTAGAATGTTAATCAGCTAGTACCACTAAACTTGCATTATTCCACTAACACCGAGTCAACGGGCCTTTAGTTCCTGCACACGTGCTACTAGTAACTGGTCATGGACATCCAGTTTGCTTTTTTACAGCCCTCACACCCTTTCAAGGTCAAACCTTGCAGGTTAGGTGCAACCTGAGTATTTTATTTGTATTCTCAAAAAGTGTTTTTGCTTTTGCTCGCTAGAGCTCAGCAGCTCTCGGTGATCAATATAAATTAAAGCCAGTTTTTTTTTGTTTTTTTTTTCTCTTGATTCGTTAACTCTGTGCTCTGACTGAGATTAGGTGTGTCTAGGAACGCGTTGGCCATAATGGAAAATTCTGTATTATATTTATATGTTAAAATACAATGTATTAAATGTACTAAAAAAAATAAACAATGTTTAACTTACCAAACCAAGTAAATTGTTATAGAGTTCGTATCGTGACATTACCGTAGTCTGTGGATAAAAGGTGTCATGTGGTCCGCACAATGAACCCTCTGGCCGTTAATCTCAGTTTTCTAGACCAGATCCGCTACTTATTTATACAAGTAGCTCCTCATTTGTCCTAACGAGGTTAAGTTTAGCATCGTTCCAAATATAATTCTTCATAGAAGAATCTGGAAACGCCGATCATCGAACCCGGACCCTCTGGATCCATAACAAGGAAATCAACTAGAATTTACAAGTATCAAAATTGGTAAACGATTTGGTATAAAAACACCCACATTACTATCGACTTAGATGCAAGCCCATATCTGCGAGTAACTGGCCAACCAGACCATACGAAACTGATATCTTATTCCATGCGAATAATAATGCTTTTGATATATTACTACACAAACTTTTTGATTAACTAGAATTTGTGCATATTTGTGATAACGATGCATAATTTCACAGCTTCGTAATATGTGATATCATATTTGAATCAATAATGGATCTATATGTGGGTCTTTTCTTAAGTCAGAAGAAACAATGAGCTTCTTTTTAACAAATATATTGATAAAGTTTGGTTTTCACTAAGATGAATTCAAATCAAAAACACTGTATTATTAATTTTACTTGCAAAAATATATCTCGGCCAATATCATAGGTTTGTCTTAGGTGTGGTCGTCTAATAACTTTGTTTTGTTTCTCATTTTTACCTCGGATTAAATTAATCCTTTCTTTTTTGTATATCTTATATGCAATTAATGTTTATGTAAAAGAGGAATTGATTGACATTTAAAACAAGCTGCTTGAATAGATAGTTAAAAACTGTAATATAAGCGGATAATCATATATTGAAAATAGAAAAATTAATATTCTTTAGTTAATGACAATTAATTAATAACGTATGAGATACAAACTAAATATTTCTTATCTGACGATGTTAGTTCCTCCTCCTTATTATTGTATGGTTGATCGAATATTCAACTAAATTCACGACATGCTTCGATGCAATGATATAATCTTTAACTTTTATATTATTTTAATAACTCTTTTAAATTGGCTTTTATCAGACCTGAAGATGATGCCATAGCATCGAAACATGTAGTGAATTTGGTTGACTATTTGGTAAACTATACAATAAAAAGGAGAAAGGACTAACATCGCCACACAAGAAAGATTTATTTGATATATAATATTTTATTAATTCATTTCCATTAACTACAAAGTATTAATCATATGTTGAAAGCAGATTAATTATCTCCGAATACTATAGCTATTACCTATCTATTCAAGCAGCATGTTTTCAATGCCAATCGAACCATATTTAACATAAAAAAACAAATCGCATTTAAATGTTAATTTATGCTCTGATCAATTACCAATTTATTCAATAAATTTATCTAGTCTATTTTCTTGTATGGCATCAAATAGTTACTAATTACTGTCATTTTAACTCATCATATATGTGTTTTAATTTATTATATGTTATAGTTTTTAATGCTCACTAATAAAATCCCAACCTAATCTATTTCATTTATATCTTTGTGTATTGTATTCATAGTGTAATTTTGACTATTAGTACTATAAATTGCTTTTTTATTTGACCACTTGATGCGGTGAGTACCTAAAAAAACAAGTTTTTTTTCTCTGTTTATAAAACTTATAAATCCTATATTAAACTAAAAATGTCTTAATTTTATGTTCTCAATTGACTGGTCCTTATATTTTCACAAACCACTTGTTTTTGATTACTTAAAACCCCAACCACTTAACATATTTTTGCCATTTAAATCTTCTTTTTTAGTTGACTAATTTGCAACAAGTTCTCGGAACTACGTTCGAATAGTTTGCAGTTGAAAAGTTGATCTTAGTCTAACTAGCTTTGTTGGCTGACTAATAAACACGCTATTGCGTACTTTTGCACTTAACCATTACAATGGTGGCGACAAGCCAAAATATCGTACTTTATTTTTGCGTTTAAACCGCAAAAAAGCAGTAGTACTATTTTTGGTCAAATTTCTATCGGCGGGGTGGAGTTGAACCCCCGAACCCACCTTTTTAAGGCCTTGGATTGATATATAATTTATTATTCAAGCATTTTGGAATACCTCATAGCGTACGTATCGTCATCAGTATCAACACTATCAATTTTTTTTTGTTATAAACAGCTATATCATGATTGGAACAAAATGATTCAATCTTGAAATTATTTATATGTTGCTAGGGAGGCTCACATTGATTGTTTTTCCATATTTTCTTTAGACCAACAAACGCGTACCTTTTCACACAAAAAAAAACATTTGGCAGGATACTTGAAATATAACTGGCATATTATGTTTTTTATATCATTTACCTCAGTGTCAAGGGATCACAAAGTTTAATATATTCAAAAGTATCTGGGGAAGGTCTATGAATTAAATTTAAACTATACATTATTATAATTCCCACATCGATCAATCACTTAAAATATGTCAGGCACTTCTGGTCTGGTTCTCCAGCTACGAGAAGGTTGGAGTTCAAATCTTGGCTATATGTAGACCAATGAGGGTGTTTTCTTACTAAATGGTCTTCCTCTAAATTCTACCTAAAATCGATTAAAAGTACTGTAACATGAACGGGTGGTAAAACGCAAAATAAAATATAACAAAATATTTTGAAAATTGCTTTGAACATTTCGTATGATTTCTCTCTCACCTTTTCTAACTCCTGAGAAACTCTAAGTGATCTTCTCCCAACCCTTATTTCTACAAGAGTGAATCTCAAGAGAAAGATCAACAAATCAGGATTCAGTTCGGCAGTCCTTATTTATAAGGGAAAACATATAAAAGTAACTATGACCCGACTGAACCTTCATTTACTTGACTTTTAAAAAACATATCCGATCTTAATGGACACTTAAAAACCTTCCATTTAAGTTTTGAAATGTTGGTATAGTTTTTGAATTTAAAAATAATTCAAGCCATTCTCAATTTATTTATTTTTGTATTTGATGCTTTCCTTAGTAAATATCAGCTATCTTAAAAAGAGTAAACAAAGGATTTAGTTTCCATTTTAACTACCTAAAAATAACTGAGGTCTGACAGAAATTTGGATAGTGCTGCCCTCAAAATAGTGAGCCTAAGCTCGATTTAAAGTCACACCAATTTGTTCATTTAGTTTTTCAATATTTGATCCAAGGTTTTCAAGAGCCATGGTCATACATTATTGATATTAAAGATATAAAATTGTTTTTATCACAAAATAAAGAAACTATATAGTATAATTATATAATAACTACAAAAATGTTCTGATGTTAACAGAATTTTTGAAATAAATACTATAGTTTCTGATCCCATTGCAATAATAATAATAATAATAATATAACTTTTTCAAATCTAAAACCTTATTCACGTTAAAATGATACCATCTGCAAGTAAAAGAAGAAAGAAGCTAGCGATATATATTATAGATTACATATTTTACCCAGTCAACCGTCATTGTTTTCAAGGCACAGATCAACCATTTAATATCAATTGACCAATAAACGTTTAGTCTAGAAATATTTTATAATTCAACTTGTAACCAATTATATAATTGACGGCACTTAAAATTAAAACTATATATGGATTGCTCTCATTCTGATACTTTTATTTAATTATTTATTGAAAAATTACAACTGCTTATGGGTTTTATTTCCGTGTCTAGATATAATTTCTAACATTTAATTAAATTATTATTAAATTTATAAAATTTGCAAATAATATTGAATATTCTAGTATAATTTCATTGTTTTAATACTGAGTATAAATCATTGAATATATCACAAAATACACCTCTAAAACCACCGAATACTAATTGTTTATTAAAATGAGTGTACAGTTATTAAAATAAATGATCGCATTTGTTTATATAGTAGAAATAACAACCTTTTGAATGCACTGAACTATTATATAAATATATACCAAAACTTGAAACAATCTTATCTTCCAACTTATGTCCGCCCTAAAATCATTTCCGCCCCTTCTCTTTTAGTCCTGTGTCACAATTCGCGAACTCTATCGTCCACTTGAGCCTCCTGCTTCGTCCACTTTACTCTACAGATCGCAATCTTCGTACCCCTTCAAACCCCCCTGCCCCCTTCAAACCCCCCTACCCCCTCCAAACCATCTATTTGGACCAACCACCAACCTGCCCTCTCCACACCCCACCACACTGCATTGCAGGCAGGAGAAAACAAGAAAAAACTCAATTTTTCGCCTCGAAATAAGGGAGGGTGGACATTCAAAACAATATCTACGTGACCAGCGAGTATAAATAATAACTGCTGGTGAGTCTCTATTGTAAAAACCTCTCCTCCACTTTTAAAAATTATAACCAGACAATAAATTGACGGTTTTAATTAGGGATCTTCAAACCAACCATATTCATATCATCATCTACGTCTCTAATACAGTCTGAAGGATACATTCTTTCAAGCTTATTAATCGAATGATAAAGTAAGATTAATATATTTATAATAATACTAAAATTACATTTGAATAATTATAGTATAAGTCCATTAGATCCTACCCCTTTATAAAACAGAAATAGGAAAGAGATTGGTATAGTGGTGACTGGAGATTTGAGGTAACGTAGAGCTCAAGCATTAAGTATTTGTTTTTTTCTACTCCAACGTCAGCGTAGATTTAATTTGATTGATTCATATTTGCAATACATACTACAGCGATATAAAAATTATCTCACTGGTCAATGTAACAGTTGTACAAACCAAACAGGTAGTAGCACGTGGTGCTAAGAAATAAGTAAAAAGATAAACTATCTAACAGCCACCTAAGTTTGCCTCCATTAATCCCGTGGACTTGACGTGGCAGTTAAGGGGTGATTTTCAATATAAGTCCATTAAAAGATAATGTACCTTGGTAGCAGTGGATCCTCCTTGTATTGACTCAATATCAACATTTAGTTTGAGTTAGAAATAATTGGTACTTCATAGGTAAACACACACTATATCCATATTAAACACTCGACCCTATATCAACTTACAAATGGTATTTGCATGATTATAATAGTCTCAAATTGTAAGACTGGCCATGAGCTGAGATTTGTAGAGTTTAATAACAAATAAAAAATAAATTATTGCCGTAATATGCCTATCATGTATTGTAAATTGTTTACACGAGAGTTTGTTACAGTAGCCTCATGGCTTCTTTGGTGCTGACTGACAACTCACAGCTGAATTCTGACAGTCAGCATTTAGGTATATACCTAAATTTTGGCTTTCAGAACTGACAGCTGCTAAACACATGTTTTTGCAGATCATATGGTTCGGCGCAGGGATACATAATTTGGTCTGGTAACTTTTCAAAGCTGTCAGTTGTGAGCTGTCAGTCAGCACCAAAAAGCCATGGGGCTACTGTAGCTTCAATCGGCCTTGTTTTTTGGTCACAATAAAACTTTATAAATTGATTTTTTTTTTGTTAGCACTAGAAAAATCTACTTTAACACTACTCTGACAATCAATTACAAATAAAACCTTTGATCACTCGACCAAAAAAAAACTAGGCTCAAATAAGTACATATTCTCTCATTAAATATATGATTTCATATTTTAGTCATTATTTATTTACTGTCAAGTAATTAGTACGTGGACGAAAAAGATAAATTTTTGAATACACCCAGAATGGAAATATTTGAGAGTAAAATAAGTAAAATAATATTTAGCACCGCGTCTTACTACCCGTTCGGTTTATACGCTTTAAGTACTAATTACTCTAATGTATTAGGAATTGGGAAGGTTGACTTAGAGGAAGTGAACCCGCATTTGCGTGTAAGGAGAGTGGAAAACCATTTAGGAAAAGCCACCCCCAGTTCACCCGACCGAGATTCGAACCTCGATCTCCCCGTCCTCGGTGGTCGAGCTCAACATGACAAGCGCGTTAGCCAACTACGCCACCGAGGCGGGTAGTAAAATAAGTGATCTTGTTGGATTGCTTGGTGACTAAATCAAATGAGCTCCTGTAACCGGTCGACTGTAAAATTAAAACATATTAGTTTAGAACTCGATTCAATTTTAAAAGAGACATCTATTATGATCGCTTACTTTGATATTTAATCTTTTTGACAGGGGAGTAATAGCAAGTGTATTCTCTATTAATACAGGTGAGCTGGTGGTCTGGGGGTAAGGTGTCAGACTTCTGTGCTGGCGGCCGGGGTTCAATCCTCGGTCCCGGCACAGATTTATCTGATTACCAAACCCTTCCTTCACCTCTGACAAGACATCTTGTGAATGTG
>CABFOV010002837.1:0-22600 GCA_902141375.1 Timema poppense | reverse complement strand
TAATAATAATAATAATAATCTATTAATATATATTAATGTTACACTTATACATGTTACATTTGTGTTTGCAATTTCATATTATTTTTATCCATATATTGAACAATAACGTAACTTAAACAACACAGGATCATAATTTATATGATCATAAATCTTTAACATATCTTGTTGTTAATCTTTAAAAACAAATTAAGAATCTTGTGAAGTTAAACAATAACGTAGCTTAAACAACAATGTGTCATCATTGATATGTTTATAAATACTTTATACATCATATTGTCGATCTCAAAATAACAAATTAATATTGTTCTTACACTAAACAATATTTTAGATAGTACTACAATGGGTATTTGTTGATGTGAAGATGAAAACTCTATATATTTTTTGCTGATCTCAAAATAACAAATTAAGATTGTTCTTACGTTAAGCAGTAGCTGAAAGGATACAACAATGGGTACCTGGGAAGAGTTTTTTAATGATAAATAAGAATAAGTTTTTATAAATTATATCAAATACCTCTTTAAAAAATATTCTAAATTTCATTAGAGAAGTCTCATGATTTTCTAACAAATGGAAGCACTAACTATATATGTTAAATTGGGACATACTCCCCTTTCCTCTGTAATCTTGAAAAGTTATATTTTAAATTTTAATAGATGGCCTTTTAAAATTATTATTCTATATTTGACATTTAAATTGTTTTTTTATACAGTATGACGTTAATAAACATTATTTAACTAGAATATGTATTAATGTATTAGTTAAAAACTAATATAGGCCTAATCTAAGAAGATACAATTAATTAAAAGACCTAACTTTACTAAAAGCAAAAATATATATATTACGACACATTCAAACAACGTTCTCATAATTGGTATTATGGATTCAAAGAAAAATATTAACACCGCGTCTTACTACCCGTTCGGGTTATACGCACTTACGCTAATGTGTAATGGTAGGGTGATTGTGAGATGAAATGAAGGACCTACAGTTTAACGTGGAATCCGAACCATGGTGGAGGCCTGGCATTCCTCACATTCACAAGATGTCTTGTCAGAGGTGAAGGAAGGGTTCGGTAATCAGATAAATCTGTGCCGGGACCGAGGATTGAACCCCCGCCGCCAGCATAGAAGTCTGACACCTTACCCCTAGACCGCCAGGTCACCGACGATTCAAAGAAAATTTTCAAAATTAGTTATTCAGAATACTAACCTACCCTTAAGTAAGTTTCCCCTAGAAAAACCTACATAATATGATCTTTTCTACTCACAATATACATTCTATATATATACAAAATTTAAACCACGTATTTTATATAATACTAAATTATGGGTGATACGATGACCAAACATCTGTAAGCCCCGTTTTCAATCTCACAATAACATTAAAGTTGCCCCAACGTTGAACATAAACTTGGATTGTACCAGATAATTTCATTGTTGATTACAGAGGTACACATTATTTGTTTTCAAATACTACAATAGCATATTTAGGTAGTTGTTTTAAATGTCAAATAACACATTTATTTAATACCATATCTTTTCCCTAATTTATACAACCATGACACATATTTAATATCTAGAAATAAATACTAGTACTCATGAGGTCATACGAATTTTGTATATTTTATAAACGTATTTTTGTGAATATTAATATATTGCAATGGTTTCCAAACTGCCTATTTTGGGTGGGTAGTGGAAAACTCTAAAAATGTATACATTTTGTAATTGATTTTAAAATAGAAGAGTTCATGCACTGACATCGATTTTCTGGAGACATCTCATTAAAAATAATTTCAACAGCAGAAAATGGATACAGATCTGGATGTGTGTTCAACAAAGGTATCGAACTTTTTTTTTGCTGAATATGTCTGGATATTGAGCCCTTTCAAATCTTCCTACACATATGAAGTTTAATTTTAGACATTTCTAGGATTAAAAACCTAATTTAGAAAAAAACTGATTTTGTCTTAACTACTGGCATCTGAAAATTACTCGCATCAACGTGGACGTCATTACCGTTACTGACAGAAAGTAGAAACATGCGCAACATTCACACATTCCTTGTTATGATAAATAGCATAATTTTGTATAGTATCACTATCCATATAATTTTATTCTTAATTGTAGTAAAACATTAGAAATATACTTAAACATAAGCACTAACCACCTCATGTCCATTAAAGCTAGGTGGATCACGAAATATCTTGCTTCTTAAAAGTGGGTCACAATTCTAGAATGGTTTTAAAACATTGTGCACGTATAATACAGCGAATACAGTACTGTATAAAGAACTTATTTTACACCTCGTTAATTAGTTATTGATTTTAGTATCATATACATTATTAAACCTCTTCTTAAAAATGTAAATTTTACCTGTCCAAACGTTAAAGTATCAACTTAGACTACATTTCCATTAGATAGCACCTTTTGCAGTACATATGCAATATTATAATTATTATTATACTTTAAAATATTTTCTTTTAAGTCAATAAATTCATCCCGATTTGGGGAATCTTTTGTTACTTAACATTATTGTTATTATTAGCACCGCGTCTTACTACCCGTTCGGGTTATACGCACTTACGCTAATGTGTAGTGGTAGGGTGATTGTCCAGCACAGAGGTCTGACACCTTACCCCTAGACCACCAGGTCACCTGTTACTTAACAATTTCATACGTTTTATATTTACAGTATTGATACATCCAACTTCACACAATCAACGTTTTCTAAACCTCTTTTTACATTGTAACCCCAAAAAACCTTACAGAAACATAAAAATTAGATGAAGATATATTTGATTAAAAACTAATATGTCTCTTACCTCACTTTTAAATCAAGTTGGTCCAATGTCATCTGAGATACATCAGTACGATAAAAATGAATTTTGACCTGGGCAAAATCGCAACAAAAATTTTGTTTTTGCATTATATTCTAAAGAGTGTTTTATAACATAAACAAAATCCCCATTAATCCCGATCAGGAAATCAGTCAAAATCCAAGATAATGGTTGAATATTTTATATTTTTATCTAATATATATTACAATATGCCTTTATGATGTGTTGAGAGCTATTTTTGACAACTGCTTGCTTAGTTAAAGTGTGTTATATAATAAAACTGAAAATATACCATCTTTCCTGACCCAAGAAGTTGCTAGTAATACAAGATGGCGCATGATATTAATATTAAGAGTAATTTATTATTCTACTAATTTGAATGATTTTACACGAAATTAAGATTTATTTTCACAGACATAGAAGAAAAAAACTATGGACGAAATATACTATTTTTAAATTATGAAATAAAATAAAATTTTGTGACTTCATATAAAAAATTTATATTTCACAGTTCTTCATTTTCAAGGTCTTCACTTTCGATCTCATCATCTAGTATCAGTTGTGGACCGTTTTCACAATTTGTATTCTGACAATGACCACAAGAAGTAGTACAATCAATGCCATTTTTCCAGTAACTGCATTTCATTGAAGCTCAGCCGGTTTTTAAACTACACAATATTATGCCTAACAAACTTTCAGGCGCTTCTAGCAAGTCCATTGTTTTCGGCACATACATGTTATCACGTAAACTCCATCCCCATTCAGTGGGGTTCAAGTCTTCTTGTGTTCGTATCCAATTACGAATTTGCAGATAGGCACCGAGACTGTGATATTTTACAGCTGATTCCGTTGGGGGGAGGTGATAAGTCTTATCGAAAGATTTTGCCTTTTGTGCTCTCCTCAAAATGCTTTTGTACCGACAAGTATTAAGTGTGTCCTCTGGGTTTCCGCCAATTTACAATTTACAATTTCTTCGGCTTGATCGGGATTAAGATAGTTTGAGATGTATGATAGTGCAAGCTCACGAAAATGATCGTCTTCCACAACACGTGTAAAGGTTGATTGATTTCCAATGTAGAATATACTAGAAGTTGTAACACATCCCGTATATGAATATATAAATAATAGAATGTTTGTTAAGTTATTTCTAAGTGAAAATCTAATGGCATTGATATCGTAAACCTTATTATCTTTAGAAAGTTTCTTACCACTCCTGAGAAACAACTTGTGATTTGCTGGTCCATACCAATAAATCAGCTATGCTAGTAGATCAGTATCTTCACCGATTACTGTTGTGGTTTGACGTTTTGAATATTCCATTGCAGCTAAATAAATATCAACATCAGCATCACCCACTGCATGAATAACTGAACATTCATGTTCTTTAATTTCTTCGGTGATTAAAATTAATTATTTTCTGCTTTTTTCCCTTATTAGATAGAACAATTTCCTTCTTTCCTGTGAATTGCATTTCGAGAGTAAAGTTAACAAAGGGAAAAAATTGTATTTTATCGGTGCACATGGGCCATGTCTTTTATTGTGGACACTGATTCATAACCATCAAATACAATAGTTTCTCGTCCATACTTGGTTATAACAAAAGTCACAAATGATATTGATATCTCCTTATATGTACAATGAATGAATGTGAAAATTACTTAACAGCTGCAATGATGCCCATCACATGAATCGTGTTCTTTCCATCCAACGTACATAAAATTTAATATACATTGTCTGCTACCATAACAACATGTGATTTGTCATCAACTGACAATGAAGTGGAAGAAATAAATACTGTATTTCTCTCAAAGTGTTGTGCAGCATTGTATTATGTTGAAAAGCGAAGAGCATTTAGCGTGTCTAAAAGATATATTGAATGAAAATGATGGTATAATTGTACCACGAGTCCTATTTGAAAAGGTGCTGATATAGATCTTGGACGAGCAGACTGCATGATAGACTGATCAATTGAAGCTATTTTTAGATCGATATTCTCTCAAACGAAAATCTTTGAAAGCAGAAGCCTCAGGGAGTCAGGCTAATAACTTAGCCCTTCAGTAGTGTTTAGGTTTTCACCTACTGGATATATGTCTTTACTGGTTATATAAACAGATTCGATGTCACTTTTGATTATTTTAGCAGCCGCTTCTACAATCAGAATCTTTTGTAAGGTGACATTTACATCTTTACTCTTTCCGTAGTACTGTCTCAAGATTACATCTGCATTTTCTCGCAGAGTCACCACATCTGTTAGGTCTTCAGCTCCTGAGATGATAATACTTTCTCCAAAGTGTCCAATTAACTTGAGGTTCGTGTGTCTGCGATCATAGGCTGACACATTGGTTTCTCCCAAATACTGATCCATGATAGCTATAATATTTTTTAACGTTATCTGTTCTTCATCGTTATTCTATAAATAACTGCAGATTTGCAAAAAAGCTAAGATCTGATATTCAGCTATCCTACTTTCTTTTTCTTAGCACAAGATTCTTCAGTAAATTCTTGAGGAACTCGTCTTCCAGTACGGAAATTGACGCCACATGTTTGGTGATATACACAATCAGCTGCATGGAGGTCAGATATGAAAATTTTATTCAACCACTGACCAAAAATGACCACTCATCTAATCGCTCTTTACAGCATTGATTGATGGACTCACCATAATCCTTTGCTTGAACTTTTTGAAATTCATGTGTTGGTCCATATTTCTTGATAAAATCTACATGGATTCCACAAAAAATACAATCAGTTTTTGGATCATAAGGTTTTCTGATAAGGTGAATAGACCTCTTAACACCTGAAGAACTTGCAACATTTTTATTGGCTGTCCCAAATTTCTCTTGTCAGTAAACCTTTTCGAAAATCTATATGAACTCTAGAACCTTCAACCGCTACATCACTTGCTATACTCTGACTGAATTTGTTGAAAGCAGTTGCACCTTTGACATGCAACAATACACTATATGTTCCATAAGTGTCTTTCTTGCAAATTATGCAAGCCATAGCGAGTCCCATGATCTGCAACTACTCTGTGGACAAAAATAAATATTTTAAATTAAATTAACAATATTGGTTGGATAAATAAGTGTATTATAGCTATAGACAGATAGTGGAAAAAACGACAAATTCAGCCAACATCCTGGATTTTGACTGATTTCCCTGTTTGTAATTAATAGGATCTAGTGTATGCGACAAATGGCCCAGTCCGAAACAAAATAAATAACGATTTAAAGTATAATAATGTATAAACTGTCTTTGTCACAATATTAAATGTATATAATTAGAGATAAGACTACAAATTAGGCCAGTATCTTGGACTTTGACTGATTTCCCGGATCAGGGTAAATTGGGTTTTTAAGTATGTTATAAAACACACTTTTTAGAGTTAGATACGAAAAGAATCATTTGTGTTGCAATTTTGCCCAGGTTAAGAGTATTTTTGCACTATAATAACTGTACTATTAAGAAAATTTTAAAATGTACAGTACTAATATTGAATCTGTGAGTGATAAACAAGATTACGTTTTGCTGGCATATGAAGGACAATATTAGGTTAACGTTTAAATAGTGAGGTAATGCGATTGAACATTTGAAATATTAAATTATTTATTTCTATTTAAAAAACACAAACATACATATAAGTCGACACGACATCATAATATTCTAAGATTTTCTGCTATAATTAAATTAAATTTGGCTTTTTTTTTGTCTACCAAAAACACACAAATATACTTTTATATAAATAATTAAATTCAATGGTACACATACGAAAGTCAAATGAGCTTCAGATGAATTAATTTTTTTGTATAGCTTTCGAAATAACAAAGAACTTAAATATGACTTGAATTTCAATGAGGGCATTTAGAGCTAGAAGAGCTCGTAGAGAGTGGAAAAAGTAGCTAACTTCATTTAAAAAATCATATCTCCCGTATTTAATTTAACTGTCGTTCACTTTTGTAGGCAAAAAGGGTTCACCTTAAAATTGTTGTATTAGATTCGTGACATTTGTACAAGTCTCAATAAAAGTAATACCCAATAAATTACTTAGGTTAAGCTAAATATGAGAGTGTGACTATTTTTCTAGCATTTATTCAGCATTTTTAATCTTTAATGACAAATTATTTATGTTTAATAAAGTTATTTCATTGACGTTAATATAAGTTTTATGAAGAACTGAAAATTTCTTTACAAAACAAAAAATAAAATGTTGCTAATATTTATTTCCTACGACAGTGAGGCCGTGGTCTGAATAACTCTCTCATTTAATATTTTCTATCGATAACGGAAAGATCAGCAGACACAAATCCCTGTTGGATAAACTGAGGATGATTTTTATTAAAAGTTTTCCAAATCTCTCTCTCTCCATAACAAAAGGGTATAGATTTATTCGGAGTTTTACCTCCAGCAGCTCTACCAAACCTAGGCTAGTGAGTTGCAGTGGATTATTTTAAAGGCCTATTTAGTACCAAATTATTAGACTAATAGGTATAAATGTTAAGTAAAATTTTGTAATTAAATGCTAATTATAGTTAAATTGGTAAACAAATATATTTTATCAAGGTATTCTTATCTATTTTACATAGTTGGAATTCATTACCTTTTTTCCATAACGCCTTTAATATGTTCCAAATTATACTTATAATATTATTTTTTTTAATTTAGTGAAATTAAAGTTTATAATTTACAAATTTATATATATTTTCTTACAAAATTTTGACAACAAAGTCAGACATTATATATATATATATATATATATAGTGGAGTATCGTAAATCCGAACTAGGATAATCCAAAAATCTGGCTAATCTGAACAAAAGCGGAAGAAAAAATATATACAATTTTAAAATTTTCAAACAAAATTTGTTGTAATAGTTCAAAGTAGCGAAAAGAAACCATGTATAAATTAACTCACTATATTTTTCTCTCAAAAATGATGAAAATATCATATTTTAGGGTTCTTAAAACAATTATATATTTATTTGGCATGTTCATAAACTCAGTATGTCTCTTTTGTCGTATTTAAGTGAACCTTTTAACCGACGCAGCATCCCGTCACCGTCTCATCAACATCACATCAGATCACGGTGTCGCGACGGGTTGACGGGCCCATTAGACCTTACAGTGAATTTTTAATTTACATTATAAGAAATATTTCGGCTAGTCCGAAAATCTTGTAATCCGAATAGGTATTGGTCCCAATTAGTTCGGATTAACGAAATTCTACTGTATATATGAACGCTTATAAAAATTTAGTTTATATGCACATTTTCAATCACAATATATAAAAAAATTATTTAAATAATTAGTATAGATTATCTCTGTTGATAGTAAAAAGCCATTCTGCAATGTTATGTCTAGATGTAAAGTTGCAAATAAGAAAAAGGGGTGTTTAACTAATTATATGTAGAGTAATATATCATAATTTTAAACAAAGTAAGGTATAAGTTGTTTTTCCTTTAATTTTCAAAGCATATATACACCCGTCCGGGATATACGTTTTTAACTACACTAATACAAACGGGATGAGACAGCTAGAATATCAAGATCAATTGTGCAAGCATTTGTTCGTAGATTGAATGTGAAACCATTAACAAAATCAACCTCATTATATCTGGCTGGGATTCAAGCCCTGATATCACCATCACCTCCAAACGTTTATTCTACATTTCCACTTACATGTGTAATGACCACGCCTATGTGTGGTACATTTCCTCTATTTTCTACCTTCCTCATCCCAACTCCAGTATTTAAGATTTTCTTACAGCCTTAATGGAAAGTAAAACGTGAAACAGCAAAAGATGAAAAAAGTTTTAAATGCCAAACCAAATATTGGTGGTGGTAATGCGTCTAACTCACTACTTATCCGGAAAATTCAAATATTTACATAAAAAAAAGTATGTCCTTACGTTTGTGATGGGAAAGTTGGGAAATGATTTAGGGAAATCCAACCTCTGTACACCCTGCAGAGTTTCAAACCCTGACCTTCCAGTTGTCAGCAAGCCTTACTGGATGAGCTGTGACCTTTGATTCTCATGCTCACAGATGTGGAGGTTCCAATATATTTTGGAGTAACTCGGCGTCGGAGTAGATTATATATAGGAGTCTGGTATTCAACGGAAGATGAGTGTGGACAGGAAGTGTCTTCAAGCGACATCCCCTACTTGCTGCTAACATCCCTTACAAGCACCCTTTCAAGGACACTATACTAGTTTAAAGAGTGGGTCAGGGGAAAGAGGGAATGTCAACTTTATTGAATGTTCTGAAGTGTCCAATCGATACACCTTGAAATTGTATTCAAGGCATGGAGTGGATTAAAAATGAAACTCACGGGACCCAGATGTTGAAGGGGTGGAAAAATAAAATACAAAAGATGAACAAGATGTAAAAAAAAAAGAAGAATAGACTACATGCAGAACATTGGGAAATAAAAAAAAACATGATAAGAAAAGTAAGACGCCTGTAAAAAGGAAAATACTTTTTTAAAATATCTACTTACAAAAAACGGGCATCTGCTTTCATCTTCTCAAAGGAATATTCAACCTTAGTTGAATTATATAAAAAAATATATCAACAAACATGTATGATGGTTGTAATGAATTGAAAGCAGATTTTCCTTTGGGGATATTCTCTATTGATATGTGTGTATATATATATATATATGTATTTACTTTTTAATAACTATAAAAACGATCTTGGGACTATTTTAATATCATAATTGGACTTAATTTAGTCTATGTTTTAATGAAAATATTTATTTTGTTATTACGGCAGATTATTTTATTTGTCAAACTTAGTTAATATATATATATAGTCATGCTTTGATCTTTAATCTGGTGGGAAATTTAATGTAATTCTAATCAATCATTATTTAAAGTAGACTAAAAATAATCTAGATCTTATCTTCAATACATATAACATATTTTAGTCCATTCAATTTTTTTTAATTAGAATTATATTTCGTAAAAAATATTATTCTAATTTTAATTATATTTTTTCTACCCGATTCGCTCCTAATTTTAAAAACATTGTAGGCCTCCTTTTGACGAACTTCCTAGACTAAATTTATCCTAGGAATTTTGAGCTTAGCACCATAAACCGTGAAGCCACTTTTATGAGTTCCTTAGGTATTTATTAATGTTTGTAAGGTGTGGAAATTAAATAAATCTCTTTTGGGTGTTACTTTAGAAAGTATTTCAACCCGCATAATTTGTCGCTCCTCATTGTTATCAGATTAAACTTCTAAAAAGAAGTTTTACTACGCCACTTATTTATTACTGTAATTGAATGATTCACTCTGATTTTCAATATACTCTATTCTGACTTTGAACATATAATGGTATTGCTTTCTATTAATAACTGTGGTAGTTCCTCATAATTTGACCTAAAAGTTAGTCCTTTGTTTTATCTAATATATAAAAAACTATTAAACTAATTCAATGCAGATTGTAATTAATAATAACTGGTTGAGCTTTGTATGACCGACATTATAGTTTCCATATATATATATATACAATTTTAGGCTCAAATAAATACAAAAAGTATAATAGAAGTTTTGTAGTAGGTATGTTATAGATAATGTTTTATCCTATTAGAACTCCGCTTTTTAGTAGGATTCTGGTAGAAAAACCTACCTTCTAGAGAGAAGGCCCTTAATACCCAAAATTTTGTATTATTGACTACATAGTGAAAGACCTAACTCTTTGCTGATAAGAAATATGACACCAGTTGGTTTGCATTTATTCCACCGGTCTAGCTAAAAGCCGAATAATATGTAAATAATCTCCTTCAAAATAACATCTCCTTTTAAACCAATAATCATTTGCTAGAAATATCATAGTTATCTATGTTTAACTCTTATGGTCCACTGCGTCTGGGATATTCACATATTTTCACAAATAGTTCAAGAAGGAGTAACTTAGTATATTTTAAAGAGATGTGCCCACATTTACGTTGCTGAATTGTGGAAAGCCATTATTTTAATATAGACCTTCGGGGCGCACCCGGTTGTAGTTCCAATCTCAACCTTCCCATCGGTGTCCTACCAGACAAGACAATACTGAAGCTTAATTTGTATGTAGCCAATTAACTAATAGCCATACTAATGATTAAAAAAATATTTCAAAGATAAATTGTTCATATTACTCTTAAAATGTCAATAATAGTAGTAATAATATTTACAACATACTAAGTTTTAGGTCCTAAAATATATTTTGTTAAATATATATGTTTTGTTTTCTATATAAAAGCAATAAAAATATTTTGAAATCTAGCTCTTATACATAAACGAGTAATTTTCTTATAAAATTGTGCAAAGAATATTAATGTGCTGCACATATTTATTATTTTTATTAATTTTATTTAAGAGATATTTTATTCAAAGTTTTCTGTCTGAATAAACAATGATATGTCATTATTTTAAAATTTAGAAACCAGAATAAATTTGAAGTGTTGTAAAATTACTATATTAATGTACGCTTTTTCCATCTATTTAGATGTTGCCAAGTGTATACCCCAAAATGGATTTTTAAGTCGTTCTCAGGTGGTGTGAATCTTTTAGAAGATATTGACTATGCAGTTATTTTTATTATTAAATTTACACTGTATCTGACAACCCCTTTTAACTATCCTCATAGCTATATTAATGAGACAGGAACGAGGCAGTTTAAATTTAGATGAAATATACAAGCATTTTTGTGGAGAGAGAGTTTGTGATAAACACTGTAAGTGCCACTACTTAATATGTGCTTGTTTTTATCTAAAAGTCTTCTATGTGCCAATGGGTATACTGTAGTAATCAACTTAAGTGCCATTTCATATTTCAAAGCGTTCATAATAGGGCTCATAGATAGCACCACTGGTATGTTCCTACATGATTGTGTGTCACCTTGACCACCCAACTTTTAGCCACTTAGTTTTTGAAAATCTCTATCGTTTGTGCTACGTTAGTGCCAGTTTGTGCTCGATTTTAATCATTAGTGCTGTAAATTTGAGACACTAATTCACGATTTCTTCTGGGTGGCTAGGGAGATGTCTCCCTGGCCACCCAGTATAAGAAATAGTATAGATAACCCTTTTTTGAAAACGCCCATAGTTTGTGCTACGTTAGTGCTGGTTAGTGCTCGATTTTTATCGTTAGTGCTGTAAATTTAAAGCACCCCCTAACTGCAAAGGTTAGAAAAATACTAAATATTTAAACAACTCTAGGTGTTCTCAATATGTTTTTTACAGTAACATAACCTCCTAGGTGCTGAGGGCAAAAAAAATATTATAAATATTAAACACCTCTAGAAGCTCTGAAGTGTTTATATGGTAACATAACTTCCTAGCTGCAGGAGGCTAGGAAAAATTCTAAACATTAAACATATCTAGAAGCTCTCTCAAATGCTTTTAATGGCAACACAACCCCTTAATTTTTACTTGTATCTTTATTTTGATATTGTTTTAACCATAAATAAAGCCATATATATTTTGTTCATATAATTTCAGGGGGGTTTGAGTCCCCAACACCCGACCCCAGACTATGGCCTTGCATTTTTCTAAAAGGAACTGTACCCTTTAACTTTTCTCAGTGTTTTCAGTGATTAGTTCAAGCCTGTCTTACCAAGTCAACGGATTTCTCAGTAAATATGTTGATTTTAATGAAAACCTTCTCAAAATAGTTTTATTAAAGCCAGACATGTCCAACCTTTCCATGACTGATGTTATTAGGGAACTGGCCGGAGGACATACAATACATAAAATGTATAGGATCCTAATGCCCAAATATAGTAAAAATATGAACGAGTTAGTATTAATTTTTAACAAATACACGCATACATTCATTATACTTACAATTCTGGAAACTTTGTGGAAATTAGCGAGCAATTTTGTCAGCTCAAAAGCCCAATTTGATGTATATTTCTGCAAACTGAAGTATTTCAGTTTGAGCTGATGGACCACACAGAATATACTCGGGGGCCACGGATTGGACAGACCTGATTTAACTATTCCAAACTTTTAAACCTCGCTCCCCGATATTTTCAGCTACCAGCTTCGAGTGCAACTAGTGAACATAAACTAAGCTTGCAATGTTGGTTTCAGCTTGCATTTAAGCAGCGTTTACACTATGTAGCATGTAGCAATGCTATTTAATAACGGCTGATATAGCCATGATATCTAGCTTTGCTATATAACATTTGCTGGATACATTTTTAGCATTTGCTAAGAAAATGTATAGCAGAGCACGTCTTTCTGCAACAAATCTAGTTGAGCTCAAAATGACGAGTAGAGAGGAGGTTTTTCTCGTGGCTGCCTCTTGTGTAGTTTAGCGTGACTACTATATAGCAACCATAGTGTTGTCTCCCACCTACAACCACTTTTTAAGTCTGTTTTCCTTTTGGGTTAACTTGTTGGTAATAAATCTATAAGATTTTACGAGGCCTTATTTTTTTAAGACTTAGATTAACGTTTTTGTTTGGCATCTCAAGGTGTACCATCGAGTATTATTGTACGTATCACTGGTGGTACACATACCTCAGTTTGGGAACCACTGTTCTAGTGGCATCCAAATTTAAAAAATGTACTGGGGAAATAGCTAAAATAGCTTTTAGAGGCAACTAACTTCCAAAAGATTTCTGGGCGACGGCCAATATAAATAAATTTTAAGGGAATCCAAATCCGAAAATAATAATAATTATTATTATTATTAGCACCGCGTCTTACTACCCATTCGGGTTGTACGCACTTACGCTAATGTGTAATGGTAGGGTGATTGGGAGATGAAATGGAGGCCCTACAGTTTAACGTGGAATCCGAACCACGGTGGAGGCCTGGCATTCCCCACATTCACAAGATTTCTTGTCAGAGGTGAAGGAAGGGTTTGGTAGTCATATAAATCTGTGCTGGAACCTGGGATTGAACTCCGGCCGCCAGCACAGAAGTCTGATACCTTACACCTAGACCGCCAGGTCACCCAATATATTAATAATAATAATCCGCTCTTCATACCGTGTGTGTACTATAATTTATAACAAACAAAGGCATTAAAATTACTACCCACTAAAGAATAACCTCCATCAAATATCTTCAGGAATCATCTATGATTTTAGATCTTACCGAGCAAAGAACCCGGACCTCCCTCTTATTTGAGCCCCCCCAACCTCCTTCCAACACTTACAAGAGCTTCCGGAGCTCCTGTTCTGTTATTAACATTAATATAAGATTTTATTTGGTGTTGATGTTGTCATGTGTTTTTAATTGTGTTATATATTTTACTAATATTGTAGTATTAATTTTGTTGTGAAGGGCAATTCAGTTTAAAATTGACAAAGTTTTGACTAAAATAAAACCTTCATTGGATTGTTGGGTTTTAAGGTTATGTAATAATTACGCTAATGGGTTAGGGATGAGGGAGATTGAATTTAGAGGAAGTGCGCCCGCATTTACGTGGGGAGAGTGAATAGGAAAACATTTAGAAAAACCAACCCCAGTAGACCCGACCGGGAATTAACTCCGATCTCCCAGTCACCAGCAGGCCAGTCTAACACGAAAGTGATCCCTTATACTAGTAGTTCCCAACCTGGGGTACACGTACCCTCAGGCACACGTGCCAGGACTTTTGGGGGTACGTGAAAATAGTTGAATAATGTTGGAAAAAGCAACTTATGCCAGCAGTGTGAGACAAAATATCAGTTAAATTTGTGATATTAACTCAACGCAATAGCGAGGGGTGGTGCTGGTTTTATTATATATTTGACCCCGAGAAAATTATTTCAATTTAACCATTTGGGTGTTTAAGTACGTATTCAAAAATACTTAGTTATTATTATTATTATTATTAGCACCGCGTCTTACTACCCGTTCGGGTTATACGCACTTACGCTAATGTGTAATGGTAGGGTGATTGTGAGATGAAATGAAGGACCTACAGTTTAACGTGGAATCCGAACCACGGTGGAGGCCTGGCATTCCTCACATTCACAAGATGTCTTGTCAGAGGTGAAGGAAGGGTTTGGTAATCAGATAAATCTGTACCGGGACCGAGGATTGAACCCCGGCCGCCAGCATAGAAGTCTGACACCTTAACTCCTAGACCGCCAGGTCACCGAATACTTAGTTATGCTGTGTATTGATCAAGCAACAAAGTTGGGTCGATCCAAGACAAGATATTGGTAAAGGAAATAGGAAATTAGTGTAGTCTGGGGAGAGTGATGGAAGGGATAAGTCCTTGAGATTAGGAAAAAACCAAACCTTACAGCTTGAAACTATTAGAATGGTCGTTCCAAGTACACGCTACAAATTAGTTGGCAAAGAAAGAAGAATGAGAGGGAGGGATTAGATAAGAAGGGTTGAATTGAGCAGAGTACAGCATACCTGAAGATAAATATTGTATATACCGATTTTTGTCGGAAAAGTGAAAGATGGTTAAAAATGTTTGTCAAAAACTTTTAAGTTATGGTCAAAAAATGTCACACAAAAGGGAATTGTTTCTTTAATCATTTACATTACAAACTAAATTATATCTTTAGTGATTAAAGAATAGTTTTAATATAGAACTCTTATTGATTATATTTATTTTAATCTAATATTTAATAAATTCGGCATTTAGAATAATAATTATTAACTAGTTAGCGAGCACGAAATTAAAACATTTTCTTCCCTATCAATTTATTCTATAAAATGAATAGTCCTATATATATTAACAATGATAATTTAATTTCTCATTAAATACATGGCTGAAAAAAAATCTACTAGAACAACTTTGGAGTTCAAGCAATAGTTGATTTTCAAATAAATCTTTGAAAAATAGTACTAGAGTTAAGAGTATTATTCATACGAGGAAAAAGAACGAGTTGTCATTTAAAAAATAGTTGGTAAGAAATTAGATTATGATTAATTTTGAAAAGTGATTAAATGAAAAAGACTATAGAATATTAGCTTATAGCATAGGAACTCAGTATAAACGTAGACAAGAGTGGCCACATAGGATTTAGAACTACTTCTCTTAAACATAATGATACGAAAGAAATTATAATGTTAAATAAATATAATAATAATTTAATTTATAAAATAAAGAAAAGCTACTATATATGCTAACTGATGAAATTCGAGCACTAACCAGCACTAACGTAGCACAAATGAAGGGCGTTTCAAAAATGGGTTATCTCTATTAGTTCTTATACCATGTGGCCAGGGAGATATCTCCTTAGCCACCCATAATAAATCGTGAATTACTGCCTCAAATTCACAGCACTTACGATTAAAATCGACCACTAACCAGCACTAACGTAGCACAAATGATGGGCGTTTTCATAAAAGGGTTATCTCTATTATTTCTCATAATGGGTGGCCAGGGAGATATCTTCCTAGCCACCCATAAGATATAATGAATTTGTGCCTCAAATTCGCATCGTTAACGATGAAAATCGAGCACCAACCAGCACTAACGTAGCACAAACGATGGGCACTTTCAAATACCGGGTGAAAAACATTGTTCCACCCTAATCTCGGTAGAAATCCCTGTTAGTTCCAGCCAGCCCTTTCGTTTTTGATACAGTTGTTTGTGACCTATAACCTGTTTTATTTGATTATATTTTGTGTTATATGAAACTTTCAGTGCTTTAGTTTGGTTTAAATGTTTATTTTAAATTTAACAATGAAAAAGGTAGTTTAGAACTTTACAGCTTGCCAATTATTTCTATTCCCCATAAATTATCATCACATACAATTTTTTACACGAGTGTGCATAGTTTAACTGGTGACCATATCACATATAGTCAGTAAAAGCGTCGATTTTTCTGTCTTTGCTAACTTTTCAGAAGGTCTCCTCTTAACGTTGTAATGTAGCAGACTCTGGACTCATCAATACGGCTGAGGATGGACACTTTCATCGTTCCCGATCGAGCTATCTGGTGTAGCACCAAGAAATTTCAATTTAGCGTCAGTAAAGAGACCAAATCTTTGAACGTGAACATTAAAAGTCACCCCTAATGCATATATGGCTTTGTGTTCAGTTTCTTTTCCTTATGATATAGAGATTATGTGTTGTAGATCAATATATACACATTGTTTTAATATATTCTCGCAGCAAGTTGCTGAAGGAAGGTTACAGACTTTTTCAAAACTATACGCTGTCAAGCGTTTTCGCCTTTCTTCTAAGCATTGTTCAGAATCATTCTGATTTCTAGTATGACGTTCAATGCCTTGTAATTATTTTTCCTTGGGTTGTTGTAGACTATTAGCTAAATTATTTTTATACACTTTAAAATTTCCATCACGAATGTTTATTTTCTTAATTGCCTTTGGAAAAAAAGTTTGTTTGACTTGTTATAGTTTGCATCCCGCTGTGATTCATCACATTTCTTTCGAGGTAGCTATACTTTTCGGCGTTTTTGAGCTTCTGCCATGTTAGTAAATTTTCCTGGGCTTTATCCATGTATTTGTTCGTGCCGCAAGTAGTGAAGAGCTCAGTATTATGGTTGACAACAACAGCAGCAGCATGACGAGCTTAGTTCTCTTCACAACAGCAGTGTTATAGAGCTCAGCATAGTTATTGTTTGTATTGTACAGTAACCCCATGGCTTCTTTGGTGCTGACCGACAGCTCACAGCTGACTTCTGACAGCTTCTAAACACATGTTTTTGCAGATCATATGGTTCGGCGTAGGGATACATAATTTGGTCTGGTAAAATTTTTAAAGCCATCGGCTGTCAGCTGTGAGCTGTCAGTAAGCACTAAAGAAGCCCTGGGGCTACTGTACTGTACGTACATCAATCTGTGACAGCTTTTGAAGAATACCACTTTCTAGAAGAGGTGGAATGATATTTCTACTTTCCCATATAAAGAAAAAGTAATGTGATCGTTAAAACAATCGATCACGAAATTATGACTAATCTTTAAGTTTTATTTGAACACAATCACAAAAAAAAGTCCTCATGTCTGACTGTCTGTTTGTCTGTCTGTCCCTGGCCTCGGATTCAAAATAGTTTGATGGATTTTGTTCAAACTTGAAATTTAGATATTAAAGGGCTGTATCATAACACTTTTTTCAATAAAGCCCTTCATATAATGGTAGATTACTGATAAAAAAATTAATTATTCATTTTTCGAAAATGGCTTGAATGATTTTGTTTAAAATGTATCTGTTGGATTTGTTTGATATAACAAATAGCATTTTACAATTTATTTTTGGGAGGAAATTCGTTGACTGATTTTCTTAAAACTAAAATATGTTTCAAATTAATACACTGATTTGGTTCCAAATGGGTACTTTGGTCATGTTTGTCAAAGCAAATAACACTAATTAATTGTGTTTGGGGTAAAATCTCGTGGGTAGAAATTTACTGATGACTGATTTTTCAAAAACTTGAAATATTCTATACATGTCTATAACAATTTGGTTTCAAACGGGTTTCTTGGGAATGTTTGACATGACATTTAACACTGCATCTTTATATCGGGGGTAAAATATTATTTATGACTAGTTTACTGGTAACTGATTTTTCAAAAACTTGAAATAGTTTACAAGTGGCGCCAAAAATTTGGCTCCAATTGGGTATTTTGGTAGTGAATCAAATAAAAATGAACCTTTTTTTTCCCATCCGTTTTGGTTTTTTTGGATAGTTTGCTGATGATTGATTTTTCAAAAATAAGAAATATATTACAAATGGTTCAAACGATTTGGTTACAAATGGAAATCTATAATGGTATTGTTTGACATAACAATTAACACTGTGAATTCTTATTTTGGGGGGCGGAGGGGGGTAGTTTACTGATGGTTGATTTTTCAAAAACTTGAAATAATTTACAAATAACCTTAACGATTTGGTTTAAAACAGATATCTAAGGAATATTTGACATGAAATTAAAAGTGTATATTTGTTTTTGAGGCAACAACTCATTTATGGGTTGTTTACCGATGGCTGACTTTTCCAAAACTTGAAATGTTTTTAAAACTGCCCTAACGATTTGGTTCCAAATCAGTGTCTCGGGAGTGTTTGAGACAAATAGCCCTGTATGGTATGTTTTGGTTAATAACTCGATAAAGGTTATTTTATTGAGGAGTGATTTTTGAAAGTTTCAATTATTTTGAAAATGGCTAAAACGATTTTTCATAAAATTTTATCTCGAGACTGTTTGACATGAACATAATAAAGATATATATTAAAGGTATATATACTAATTTTGGGGGTGAGTTTGTTTATGTATAGCTTACTAATGACTGATATACTTTGAGTATATTAAAAAATGGCTTTAGCGATTTGGTTCAATATTGGTATCGGAAAACTACTTTACTTATCAATAATAATGTATCTTTGTTTGTATAACATAGATTAATTGAAGGTTGATTTACTTAAAACAAAAAATTTGAATTTTTAGAAATGGACCTTGAAGAATGAATTCATAATGAGAACATTTTATTTATTTTTCATAATAAATAAAGATAAGTTTAAATTTTTACGAACAAATAATTGTATTATTATTATTAGCACCGCGTCTTACTAACCGGGTTATACGCACTTACGCTAATGTGTATTGGTAGGGGTATTATGAGATGAAATTGAGGACCTACAGTTTAACGTGGAATCCGAACCACGGTGGAGGCCTGGCATTCCTCACATTCACAAGATGTGTTATCAGAGATGAAGGAAGGGTTTGGTAATCAGATAAATCTTTGCCGGGACCGAGGATTGAACCCCGGCCACCAGCATAGAGGTCTGACACCTTACCCCTAGACCACCAGGTCACCAACAATTGTAAGGTCGTTAAAAATAATTTAGTTTTGAAAATTTTAATTTCTTTAAAGATATTTGAACCAATTTGGTTTAATATCTATGTATAAAGAGTGATTATTGTAATTATAGGATGATTTGTTTATTTTTATCAGTAAAACTTATATAAGGGTAGCATACTAAAAATCATTTTTTCGGAATTCTCTTCTAAGCTATAATGCACAATATGAGAATGTTTTTGTGATTGTGTCTTACCATTTATTTTTCATTCTGTTTGGGTCAAATATACAGAATATCTTTGGTGGTATCCAAATACATGATTGGAGTTTTTTAGCTGTCATTTCACAAATCAGCTACGCACTCATTTAATGATCTCACTTCTATCACGTGGTATTTTGCAGCTTGAACTACTTATAACTAGGCGTTTTAAATACATGGACTATGAAAAAAAAATTTGCTAAGTGTGAAAGTTACCAATAAAAACACAATATTTTATAACTTAGAAATTATTATGTAGAAATTATGTATTCCGGCTATTTAAATAAGTATATTAAGCGTTAAAGACACCAAAAAACGCAATAAATTATAGACGAGTATACTATCGAATGAACTATGAATCGCGAAAAGTTAGGGAATACAAATATTTTCATTCATATACGATCTATCAGGTAAAAGCTATAATAGTCATTGTGAAACCCCACCAACCATTATCCCATCCCCTTACTGCGTTGTAAGGCTAGGGCCACGCTTGCGACGTGGTCGCCGCAACCAGGATGCCGCGACCAGGTCGCATTAGTGTCTTACATTGATTCTTATGAGGGTGGCCACTCTTGGCGACCAGTGACAGCGACAGATTTTAAAACGATTTCGTGAGCGTTAGCAGGTCGCAGTGGCAAACACGCTCGCCTTTATTTCTTATGGAGGTGGCCACACTTGGCGACCAGTGAAAGTGACAGATTTTGAAACGATTTCATGAGCGTTAGCAGGTCGCAGCGACAAACACGCTCGCCTTTATTTCTTATGGAGGTGGCCACACTTGCATTCGGGTCGCAGCTTGTCGCGAGAACACTGGACCCTTGTGTGGGTTTTCTTGCGTCATCCTAGGTTAAAATGTCGACCGATAAGGTGCTCTGGACCACAATATCACTCCTCCCCTTAGCATTCTCACCAATTCTATCTTGCAAACCACCCAGTGTTTCCCGCCCGTCTGAAGTTTGACACTCGGTAGAGTACGGTACTTAGCAATGTTTGATACAGAGTTATTTATAAATGATCACCTCTGTGTAATCCGAAACATCGAGACTACGCAAACAGGGATGTTAAATCCAAGCTCTGGATAGGTGTTGCACTTGCAACAGTGGAGGGATGGGATGAATTAAACAATGAAGAAAGAAATGGACAAGATAAGAACTTCTTAATTAGCATACATAAAATCATACATTATTAAGTATACAAACTAACAATAGATTGAAATGCTTGGCAAGTTCTTGGAGCGCAAAGGTAGTTTCCGTTCATAGTAATTAATCCCACTTTGTAAAAAATATTTTTTTTAAATACCGTTTACATTGCGATAAATTGCGTTTTATCATTTTATATGTGACACCGAAAACATTATAATTAAATAGGAATGTGTTCTCAGGTATTTTACAAGTCTGTCCATAAGTGGGTCTCTGTATATTAATGGGGTGGACACCATATTATATATACTTACGTTTCTTCTTCATATGACTATATACTACTATGGCTAATGACACATCTTCACGCCTTGGTGCCATGATAACTGGTCATAAAACGCGGCGACCAGGTGACCGGTAGCAATAAAAATCATCCCATGCGACCTGGTCGCAGCGTCCAGGTCGCAAGTGCGGCCGTAGCCTAAGAATGCTACTCGTTCTATTTCCAAGAAAACCTCCAAGTCCTAATTGGGTTTATAAAGGACAGACGGGATGTAAGGTGACCTATCTCACAAACGAATTTTTTAATCTTTTTACATGACTACAGTTGTACCAAAATTTCCCTATTTAATTAATTTAGTAAAAAATAATAATGGAAGCAATGTAAACGTAAGACAAAAGCTATGAGATTTTACTTGTCCAAAATTTTTAATTCCTTTTCACTACACTGTTAAAATCTAAAATCTATTTATCGTTATTAAATTATTTTTTTAAACTTTTATCGTTGATTTAATTCAAAATGTACTAAGCCAAGTCTTTTCAGTGTATTAATAACTTTAATTTTATATAAGAACAAGATTGTTACCATTCATGGTAGTTGAGAAAACCGGTTACAAAGATTAACCTTGATTTAAATGGGTGTATTGAGGTTTGCACCCACTATAAACCTCGTTCTTAGTTACCACGTTCAATACTTGTGAATAAATGGTATTTTTGATTGGTAGAATCTTTCAAATTTTACTCCCAAAAAAAGGTATTAATCTTTGAAAAACGTATTATGAAACATGAACGTAAACATGATTTCAAAACTTAGAATTATGAATAAATACTTATACATATTTTAATTGGTCAAATAAATGCATAATAAAAAGCAATTATTACATTTTAAGTAGATATATCTATTTAAAACATTAGTAAGTAACATCTGCCACTGCGGGTTTTCATTTAATTTTTCTCCGGGATAATGTGAGGGCAATATTTTCAGTGCGCGTGGGCCGCCAGTTGTACCACACTCCCTTAAATTATACGATCTATCTAAGCCAAGTGAGGGGATTTATGTTTAAGGAAGTGCACTTAGGGCCTTATCACACTGAGACAGAGATGATGGTCACTGCGAATGGTCTAAAAATACATTAGTTTGAATTGCAGATTTTCACACTGGGACACTGCTGTGTCTGGTCCAATCACAGTGACGCGCTCTGTCACATTTTACGGAAAAGGTCATTCTGCCCGTGCAAGTCACCACTTGAAATATACTGGATTTTAATAGGAGCGTTCACACTGGGACACAGGCAATGAACTGTTCGTTCACGGTAGGAGTTTACCTGGAAAATGACTTTTTTCCCTACCAGAAATCTATTATATAGTAGGATATCGGTAAGA
>CABFOV010002836.1:57704-76425 GCA_902141375.1 Timema poppense | reverse complement strand
GATGATGATGATAATAACACTAATGATAATAATAATAGTAGTAGTAGTAGTAGTATTAGTATTTATTATTATTATTAATTACTATGTTCTATCATTATTATTATTATTATTATTATTATTATTAATTACTATGTTCTATCATTATTATTATTATTATTATTATTATCATCATCATTATTATTATTATTATTTACTATGTTTTTATTATTATTATTTTATTATTATTATTATTTTTTTATTATTTACTATAAATATTATTATTATTATTATCATTATTGTTATTATTAATCTTTGACTCGGGAGGGCTGAATGCTGCCAACAGTATCTTGACATTAGATTAAATAGCCATCTATTATACTTGTTAACTATGGTTGTATTTGTATCTAAATATCATATTCTCTTAATATAATTACATATGAAGCTGACAATTTCTACACGTCGATCACAGAGACTGTCTAAAATTTTATTCGAGTGATAATCCAACGGTACCGGGTTCGATTCCTGTGTCTAGGTGTCATTCTTCAATTCAAATATTATGAATGAATGAATGTTATAGTTACTGGATTATAAGAAAAAAATGTTAACCTCTTTTCTATCATCACGTCTTACTAACTGTTCAGGTTTTACACACATGTACTAAATTACGCTAATGAATAAGATGAAGTAAGTAATGATGAAGAAGGTTGAATTTAGAAGAAGAGTACCTGCATTTGTGTGAAGGGAAAGTGGAAAACCATTTTGTGAAAATCCACCCTAAGTACACCTGACCGGGATTTGAACCCCAATCTCCCTATCAGCTGCAGTCTAGTCCAACACAAGAGTGAAACCTTAGACTATGCGGCCACCGAAGCAGTTAACATTAACTTACTATTTTTATTTTCTATTATTCTATTTTATTTATATTTCCTTTTATGTTCAACATTTTTTCAAGATTCATAATTGAGATTCGGGACTTGATTGTAATTTGGAAATTAAAATTCGTAAAATAGTGGATTCAACCCAACTCTACTAACGAAGATGGTAAAGGAGATAGTACCAAAGAGAATGATGGAGATAAAGTATGTAGGAAAAAGTCCACAAGGGAGACCAAAAAAGAAATGGGAAGAGCAGATAAAAGAAAGTGTGCAGGTAATTGGAGTAGGTGAATTGTAGAAGCATAAGGTAAGACGGAGACATTTTACTAAACTGACCCAGTCACAGGCTGGAAAAATTTGGATCATCAAGCTCAAGACACGTGTGTACGAGGGCATCGACAAATATTTTACAAAGTACTTAGAAATAAAATATAGAATATAGCCAAAAATAAACTATCTTAACTTTATCATGAAAGATCCCCATTTGTCATTTTCTAGATCCTTTTCTTTGTAAACAGCTTCTTAGGAGTAAACTCTCTGAGTAGATCATCAATGCTTAAAGGAGTTAAATAATAAAGCACACTTTATTTTTCATGTGCGGTTTGGTTACACATTTAATAGTTGAGTTTTTTTTATATTTTTTCGTTGTTTAGCTTTGAATATAAAGTTTAGATTAGTTACTAGTGTTACATGACATCTTTAAAACCGTAAATACTTTTTCAAAAAAATATAAAAACCATTTATTTAGTGAATGTGAAAAGACTGCTCAAAACTCATATATTGTTTGTCATTAGGTTGGAGTGTTGAAGAACTGCCTGCCATCTCACAGGGCTTGGAGGGCTGCTCAAACTCAAACTTTGTTTCTCGGTCTTGCATTTCTCTCTTCTCTTGGAGTCATTATATTGTTGGTGTACATAATGACGAAGTGAGTTTTTTTTTATCATACATTTTATAGTCAATTTACACTTTTACTTAGCATTGTGCGAGATTCGAAAATATTTCGATTGAGACGAGAAAAAAAATCTCAATCTCATTTTGAAAGTTAAAAATGAATTTAAAAAACTTGATAAATTTGATAAAAAATGGAAATTCAATTAACTTCCCTTAGAAATTCACAAATCCAACCGAGAATTAATTATTTCTAATAATAGACAAAAATAGGTTGCACTTTATCCCCCAAAACAGCCTTTAATAAGAAAACTTGTTGGTTATAAATAGGGCTCTGCAAATACTCAGGTTTCAAGCTCGTCATATAATCTTGAGATTGAGATCAAAAGTTTTGTAGGCTTGTCATTTTCGAGCTTCCACTTTATGTACATAATAATTAATTTTTAAAATGCAATGGTAGGCATAGGCTATTTAATTTAGATGATATTGACATTTCCACTTATAAAACATTCAGTAATTTAACTAATTATTAAAATTAATATCAATTTTCACATTAATAATGTAATATAGCCTTAAAACTATTTTTTATCAATAAACATATTCAATATTGTCTGCCATTTTGATTGAAGTTGTATTGCCATGACAAGGTAAATGAAAATAAAAATAGCTAGATAGATTACTAAATGAATGAATAATCATTATTTCTACTATTTTTACCTAGTTCCCTTCTAAATTAATAATTGAACATCCAGAATATATTATATTGTCTATTGAATGTTTTCGAACCTATGATATTTCAAACTTGTTTAAAAATGAGGTGACCCAATGGCTAAATAATTCTATAGTAAAGAAAACTGATAAAATAAAAGAAAAAAGGAAAAATAAAATATTTAAAACTTATATTAATTAATGTGTTTAACAACAAAACTAGCACTAGTTATTATTTGACTATAGAATTATATTCATTAATCTGTCTAAAATCAGTGTTGATAAAAATAATTGCAATAAATATTTTAACAAACTTAACACATTTAAATAAGAAAAGCATTACTATTTCATATTGTTTACTTGACATATTATTTAAAACATTTAATTTTTCGTTTTAAAGTATGGACATCAACTTTTACAAACATTATAAATGAATTGAAATACATTTCTCAGTAAGATACTTTCTTGCAAAACCCTTCCTTCACCTCTGACAAGACGTGTATTAATCACAACTTGTGAATGTGGGGAATGCCAGGCCTCCACCGTGTCTGTAGGTCCTTCATTTCATCTCACAATCACCCTACCACTACACATTAGCGTAAGTGCTTATAACCCGAACGGGTAGTAAGATGCGGTACTAATAATAATAGTAATAATAATTTCTTGCAAGATCCCATACAACATGCATATGCAACTGTACATAGAGGAATTGAATTGGAACAGAAGATGTGATCATGTGTGATTATTACACTAAGGACTCATAAAAGAAATATGAAACATTTCAAATATCTAACTGTTGGTGATTCTTACATTTTCTTGTGGGTTAAATTAATTTATGGAAACACATTTAGGGGAAGTATTAGCTTATTAAAACATTTATTTTATTATCTTTTTTTCTATAAGTGTTAGTGTAGGGTCCTTAAAACATGAGTGTTGAAACCATTTTAATAATTTTTTCTATCATATTTTTATTTGAGTGTTCTTATTTTTAAATCATGTTTTTTAAGTTTTATTTCTAATTAAAAATTGATATCTCAATTCTTTTAACTTTTTTTAAAAGTATTTACAATTTAAAAAAATGAGAGGCATTCTTATTTTAAGAACATGTGTTGTCTTAATATAGTTTTAAAATCTCAGGTTTTTAAAAAATGTGGTATTTACATTTTATGTTTGTTTTGACTGATGACATTTTAAATTAAATAAACTATTTTACTTTAAAACCATCAATATTGTCGAATTCAGGAGCTTTTTGAAATACTCAACTTCAGCTTGATTCAAAAGATAAAACCCATGCTTGCAGACCCCTAACATTAAAAATCAAAAGGGTATAATAATTCCTGCTCCATATGCCTACATTGCTTAGATTTTAAAATCTGATTAGGTTTTAAATTCACATTCTTCATTGTATCATAATTTTGAAAAAAATAACTTTAATTACTTCACCACTTTTAGAGAGCTGGTACCATTCTATCCATAAGCAATCAGCTACGGTATTTTTTATTTTTCTCATTCCAAATCACATCTAGTTTTTTACTTAAATAATTCAGTCACTTCTGACATTTTAATAACCAAACTAAATTTAATTTGACTCGACCAAAATACACAAAATAAACACAGTCTGTAATTTCTTGGAGCAACAATTGCGAGTTTTGCCGTGTGTGGTTTGCGTGAACATGTACATACACATACATACATACATGTTAGCTTTCTGCAAAGTGAATTAGTTTTGTTGGTGTGTAAAACTCGAAATATTCAATGTGTTTCCACTATTTTGTGATAATCCTGACTTGGTTCTTTTGTTTGGCTATAGGGTACAAGCTTCTGACTGTGGGCCCTTTAGAGGCTACCCTTACATGTACCAGATGATCCTGGAAGGGGTTCTTAACCTCAAACAAGGCAGTAATTTCTTGAATGTGATCTTGTTCCTAGTCAAGCCTGGAGTGGTGGCTGGAGTTCTGGTAGCCATGTGGTAAGTGAAGCTTCATGTTCTTACTGACGGCTCAGATGACCAGAAACTTAGATAGTCTTGTTAAGCCCAAGGCTCGGTGCTAGTGACCTGGTGATCTGGGAGTAAGGTGCCAGTAAGACTTCTGTGCTGTGAATCTGGGGTTCAATCCTCGGTCCCGTCACAGATTTATCTGTTTGCCAAACCCTTCCTTCACCTCTGACAAGACGTGTATCACAACTTGGGAATGTGTGGAATGTCTGGTCTCCACTGTGGTTCGGATTCCATGTTAAACTGTAGGTCCTCCATTTTCATCTCACAATCACCCTACCATTACACATTTGTGTAAGTGCGTATAGCCTGAACGGGTAGTAAGACGTGCTAATAATAATAATAATAATAATAACCTTCCTCATCCCAAATACATTAGCCTAATTAGTTCATACCCGCTTCAATGACCTCGTGGTCTAAGGCTCCAAGGGCCCATCCCTAGTTTATATTTGAACATCCAACTTTAAACCAAAATGCCTACGTCATTGATTACTTTAAACTCATATGTATGTGTTTTATGGTAATCAAAATTATGTTATATCTTTAGTCAATAGGCCTACTGTTTATTTTTTCTGCTAAATTATTGATGCCATAATATATATGTGGATTAACACAAATAAACTTTTATTTTTTCTACTTCTTTTTTTAACTTTTTGCACCTTTTTTTCCCACTTCAGGTTGTACATATTAAAAGAAAACTCTGATACCAAAGTAAACTTAAAATTTTACAAATGTGTGTGTATGTCAAATTCGATACTTTAATACCTTCAGTTCTTATTGGTATCAAGATAATGGATCTTATTATCTCAATTTTTATATCTCAATTCTAAGCTCTAAAATAGTAAGTAATGAAAGTTCTAGTATCCAAACAAAATGAATATATTCAGCAATAGGTTAGTTTTTGTTGTCACCAATATTAGGGTTTTTGCTGTTTCACTTTAGTATTGGAAAATTTTAAATGTTCTTAGTTTGACCTTTTTATTCTAGTCATCTTTAGCGAATTAAATATGGCCATTTTAATTATTCTTTACACTTTCAGTTGATTTATTTTTAAATATTATACAACAATTTGGTATATAAATTATTAGAAAGTAAATTAGAGATACATTAGAAAGTAAATTATTAATTCATGCTTCAATTGTCTTTTTAATCATAATTGTGGTTGTCATTGCTGATTGCTCAGTACCTCGAAAGTATGGCGTCTTAGATGTTTCACATTTTGTATACCGTTCCGCAAATAGAGTAATTAGTCTCAAAGAAAGTGTAATACATATATTATTATCTATCCACCCTATATCCAACATATACTGCTGATGACGGGGAGATCGAGGTTCGAATCTCGGTGGGTGAACTGAGGTTTTTTCCCCCTAAATGGTATTCCACTCTCTCCCCACGCAAATGCGGGTTCACTTCCTGTAATTCAACCTTTCCAATTCCTATTCCATTAGAGTAATTAGTACATAAAGCGTATAACCCGAACGGGTAGTAAGACGTGGTGCTAAATATTATTATTATTATTATTATTATTATATATCCAACATAAATAAATAACATATTTTTATTGTTATAATGGATGCATGATAAAATATTCAAATTGTGAATGTTGAGAAATTTAATTTAAGAATCGTAAAATTGAGGTTATAAATTAAAAAAATTAAAAACAAGAAAATCTGATATTGTAATGTAGCCCTTTTTATCTATTGTATTATTATTATTAAATTATTAGCACCGCATCTTACTACTCGTTATCTATTGTAGTTAACTAAATAATTATAAGATTGAAGTAAGTGTATATAATATATCCTTTATTAACATTTTTATACACCTTGTCCAAAGTTCCATAAAACATCTCACTGAGGTTTAAATTTGATCCTTCTTTATTTTATTTCAGTATGACGGTATATTACATGAGAGCCAAGGCGCAGGCTCACACCAAGATGGTGGATATCCTCCGAGTGATGCTTGTGTCTGAAGCCAAGGATAAGGAGTTTCTTCTCTCCTACATTTCTAGAGTTACTGAAGGCAGTAAGTTATCCGTGTTTATAATAGTGTTGTAACATACTTAATTTAAATCTCTTTTATGTGTTTATACTAGAGATGGGCCACTTGAATCTTTGGATCCACCGAATCCCCCGAATCCTGACAAGTATTCGAGATTCGGTGTTTTACTGAATTCAGTGGTAAAATCTTTCGCCTCATAAACAAAGCATAATATTTCGAATTCAAAAATTACTTGGTAAGGCCTACTTAAAAAGCACAACTTAATCCGTAATCTTTATTGTTGGACAAAAGAGATTAACATAAATATATATATATATATATATATATATTTATAATAATTGTTAGATGTGGAAAATCTTATGTACCCTAACCTCCCACCTGTATGGGAAACTTGGACTCAACCGTTTCGGTGCATGATCACTTCTAAAACTTTCACCTCATGAACAATCTTGTAAATATTTTAATGAACACATAAAAACGCTTCAAGAACTGAAAATCAAATTAGAATTACAAATAAACTTGAAATAAATAAAACAAATTATGGCTTTTTTTTAACAGAAATAAGAACACATTACACATGATACAAAGTCAGCCGCCATTACACATGACTCAAAGTCAAAAACACTGTTAATTCTTACTACCCAACAGATTTTAATCATATACAACTATGCAAAGAACCCCAATTTATTGTATATGATCTGTAAGTTAGACATTTTGTTGGGTTTCATGAAAAATAAATAGTGGTAACAGTTAGACAGCGATAAAACTGTTTATTTACTCCTACCGGCCTACGTATTGTATATCAATTGTTTGTTTGAAATCGATTCAGGTAATCAAATCACTTAGTAAGTGCTCTCAAGTTTCAAGAATCAAATAATGACTTGCTAATTCATTATTTGTTTTTAAATTGATTTTAACTAAGAGTTTATTATTTTTTTAAATATATTATTGAAGTAATTGTAAAAATATTCAAAAATAGTCCTGCCTTATAAAATGAGAATGAACATATTGGAGTTGAAAATATATTTGTGTTTTAAATAGAATGTATTCTCAGAAATCGATATATCGCAAGAATCGAATAAATTTCTTGTTTTCTACGCGAAGTTAGATAATGGATACATAAGAAAATAATAATAAATCATACTTAGGCATTATTGAGTTCACTATTTCCAATGTATTTTTAATTGTTAAGAATGTAGATTTAGTCTTTATTCTCTACTGTTTCATGAAAAAGTTAAGCTAGAACGCTCAACCTCCAAGGTAAATTCGGTTAGGCTAGGTTAGTTTAGGCTGTGCTGTAATAAATAATAAATATTTATATCTCTCATTGTATTATAAAGGTTTTAGTTTTTATTATGTAGTAGACCGTTTCCTTGCAAAAAATCAACTTTTACTAACTCAAGGTAGTTTAGAGTATACTTTCCCTAGGTACATTCAATTCTTACTAGTAAATGTTGATCTAAATTCATCACTTTTCTCTTTTAATCAACTTTTACTAAAAAGATCAATAAGAGTCGACTTTACCTAGGCCGAGTCGACTCTTACTGGAGAATCTACTTTTCCTGTGACATATATATCATATCATATTTCAACATAAGAACAGCTAATAAACAGTATTTTAACACAAAGTGCTCAAATAAAATCTATAATATAAGCATAGATAGTTTATTATATATGCCAGCATAAAATAATATGTACTCGTTTTTTTTTTCTCCAAACCTTTCTCTTTGAACATATGTACTTATAAAATTAAGCTCTATGTGACAACAATAGACAAAATTCGGCTTTGGCTTTACATTATGTGTATTAAGCTTTACTTAGATTTCACATTTAAAAAATGGCCTTCCTACACCACTAGTATTTTTAAGAGCCTTTCAATAGATATGAAAAAAACATTTAAGTATGTAATTCAAAAATAAATGTGTTTGTTAGAAATTCTTAATACACCTTTAATTTTCTGACTCTCATAATATTGACAACATTGGTATTTATCTCTTTGTTGACACAACTCTGCACTTAGTGTGATTATTACATTCGTTAACTATGAATGTGACTCACTACAATCTTTAGGTTCCTGCGCAGTTAAATTGTAATCAAAGCAGTTAAACTCAATTGGCACTTGTGTGGAGGGGTGTGCCGTTGGGCATTTTTCACTTCGAGTTGAATTTAAATGAAAATATAGGGTTTTATTTGAGTCAAAGTAACATAAATGTGTAGTAGAGGTATACCAATTACTGATTGTTTAAAATAATTGGCCATGCCACGGCTATTTACACCGATTAGTCCTGATTATCGATTATTTATTAATAACTATTAGGAAATATGCTTAAGAGAACTATAATAATTAATGTAATTAATACAAACAGATTTCATTTAAAAATACACAGTTGAAGCTTTAATAATCTTAAATTTTGATTGATCTTTGCATAACCGGGGAAAGTTGGAACTAGATTGATAGTTTTATCAAGGCTAATCATACCTAGAAAATTTTGCTTTAAATTTTACCTAAAAAAATGATTAATTAGCATAATAATCGCCGATTACGATTAATTTCCCATGCACTAATAATCGCCCGATAACGATTCATCGGTATCAGCATCTGTATACTGCTAATGTATAGTATAAATATTTCAAGTTAAATTTCTGTAATAGATTATTGTCTAAGCCTTAAACACAAATATACATTTTTAAGAATTATATTTTAGTTGAAAAAAGTTCTGATAGCACAAATTTGCACTTTTAACTAAATTGGATATGTACAAGTTTCGTTTTTAGGATTCAACCAAAGAAAATATTGAAAGACTTTTTTTGCAAAGAAATAATATAAATTAAATTTAAATCAAATTAATTAATTTCAAAAATTCCTTTCTTAGTGTCCTATCATTCTTCACCATTTTCTTTTTTCTCCCTTTTGTGGTTTTTATTTTGTTTCCTCATTTAGGATGTTGGGTTGCGCATTTCACACTCCTCCCTGATAGTTCCAATAGAATGAAACCTAAGTCGGGGGATTGGGTGGTAATGATTGATTTTCTTCAAGAGACAGCCATTGCCTCTTTGTCCAGTGGAAGCAATGTAAAGTGTAAACATGTTCTTCTTTCATTGTAAAAGCCATATTGTGTTCATTCCTTATATGTTTTTTCTACCCACTTTTCCTATAACTTCTTCCAAATATAATAGAAGTTTGGAATAAAAATTTGCTTTGGGGTTAAACAACTACTAAAATTCTAATTAAATTCAAATTTACTGTTACCCACACTCTCATACTTCTGTGTCATATTTAAATTCAAACTCAGAAAATTATTTGAAATACAAAGAAGCCTTTGTGCGTGCATATTTTGTAAAATCTTTTATTTAAGAGCCAATGATTGCGTGCATAATCCTGCCTGATTTTGTACTACGCAAAATATTTATTGACACAATTAACTTATTCTTCTCTGTTGCAGAATGGATGTACAATCTGCATACACACTCGGAACCTGCCAGACAAACTAAATCAAGGGGGAGACTTCACGGTAACCAAGTACTGCTTCTAAGTTAGGAACATACTATAACTCTGTGAATAACCTCCCAGACAAACTAAACAAGGGGGAGACTTCACGGTAACCAAGTACTGCTTCTAAGTTAGGAACATACTATAACTCTGTGAATAACCTCCCAGACAAAGTAAACAAGGGGGAGACTTCACGGTAACCAAGTACTGCTTCTAAGTTAGGAACATACTATAACTCTGTGAATAACCTCCCAGACAAAGTAAACAAGGGGGAGACTTCACGGTAACCAAGTACTGCTTCTAAGCTAGGAACATACTATAACTCTGTGAATACTCACATTTTGAGCTAAGTGCTGGCAGGAGATAAATTGTCCTTATCAAAAATATGGGCTAATCTGGAGGAAGGTGATACCAATTCACAAGCTGTTTTTTTTTAGCTAACCTCTTCTATATTTATAGAAATTAACAATATTGATAATGTTTAAATATTTATTGTTAGCCATCAATTAAAATTTGTATGACTTTAACACTAAATATTAAATTATATAAAAATAACCCTAACAAATGATAGTAAACAAATTGTTATTTATAAAACAATTAATGCGATTTTAAGGATTATATATAATATTCATCTTTTAAAAAAAATTCTAAGTAAGATATCACATTTAAAATTGTTGTAGCTGGCCAAATTACAACACATAGTTCAGCAGGTCTCATCTTGTGCAGCACTATCGCAAGCTTCCCCCTCCAAGACAATTATTAGTATTCCCTTACTTGGTAATTGCTCTTTAATTCAAAAATGAAAAATTAAGGATAAATGTGTGTTTTAACTTTAAATATATATATTAATTTTTTTGGACAAGATTTGTAATTGTCGAATCCGAAATTTTACTTTCAAATCTAAATCGAAGCTAACAAATATTCGAAGTGAATTCGACTTTTTGAAGCTCTTCACACACAGAGTATAAAGCAATATTTTTAAGATTCTGATATGAAATTATATTTTAAAATCGAATAAAACTTGTTAAATGAGGAATTATTGAGAAAAATATTGAAAATTTCGAATTTTCGAATTTTTCTAGTTTTTTAAAACAATATTCAAGTCGAACTCAAGCAGATACTAATATTCGACTTGAACTTGAATTTTTGAGTACTCGAATACTCCTTTTTTACCCCATTCTTTGTGTATATTTATAAAATATTTGTCTTTACAGAGGGGGAGCAGAATGTCAAAGTTACCACAAAGCCCATCTTCATCTGCTGCTGACAGAGGTTTGTATTTCACTTGAATATTGTTTTGCAGTTGTTGGCTTTTAAAATTCTTTTAAAGTTCTTATAATATATAGCTCTTTAAACAAAATCTTTTCATGTTTTAATTTAGAAAAAGGTTCTCCTTAAAGAGCATTTACTGTGTTGATACTTTATGTTGTTTGTTCCTTTCTAAGTGTCCTTCATTCTTTACCAACATCAATTTTCTTCCTTTTGGGTTTTTTGTCTGCCTCTTTTAGGAAGTTTTCAAACAAAAAACATAATAGTTTTATTAATATATTATGTTCTTTCAACAATGTATGGAAACGCCAATTGTACAGTAAGTCTTAGGGAAGTATTATTGGACTCGTTTGATAACACATTTTATTGATAGTATAGTATTAATAAGCAACTAATCAATTATTTTCGAATAGGTTGATGTTAGTGACTTCCAGCCAATGTGTGCAATTAAGAACCTATTACTTACCACCCCTCCTATCGTAGAGTCGGTTCATGATAGGTTTTACTTGGATGACAGTTCAAAAATAAGATTTTTAGGTTTTGGGTTGCCAACACTTGTAAAAGATCACTGTTTTGTTATATTATTAAGTTTTTTAATTACCTGTTATATTTTGCCTTAAAAATAATGTAAACTTAAGCTTTCTCATACTATTTCATTACTTTTAATAATTTCTTTTTATCCAACTTGAAACAATATTTTAAACATAATTAAAAGTACTTATTCTTTGTTTTGGAATGTTATCGACTATATCTAATATAGTGCTTACATCAATACCTTTTAATACAGACATCGTATTTACTTGGAAAAGAGACAATACTTGTCATTTTATATATATAATAAATTATTTTATCATATTTCGAAATATTTAACTAGATAAAATATTTTTATCCATTGTGTGGGTGCATCATTGTAAAAAATTTGTTTCCGTCATGTTCAACAACATGGTTTAAATTCGTCAGTCGCCATTTTGAAGCTATGTTCGTTAGACCTTTTGTGGAGGTGCTGTGAATAAATTTTTTTTAAAGTGGATTAAAACAATAAATAAGCTTGTGTCCGACCTCAAATTAATATATAAATAATATTGGCCAAAATTACTGTGGTTAACTATCACATTCATACATTACCATCTGTTTTCATTACAGCTATCCAAAGTGATAGATGTCATCTGTTGGCGTAGGGATATATTAGGGACTATTTCTAGTAACGGTTTGAGCTGTATCCAAGTAAACTTAGGTCATGAATGAATTAGGGTATAGTAAACTAATAGGTTTTTTTAAATTGTTTTTCAAATCATCACAGAGTATATAATAATACACACTATATTTGGAAAAAGGTACAGGAAAGGTGGATAGAAACATTTAAAATGGACTAACACAATAGGACTTTTACAATGGAAAGAAGAACACAGTTCACAATTTACATTGCTGCCACTGGACAAAGAGGTAATGGTTGCCTCTTGAAGATAGACTATATAATAAAGTATATAAGATTGTGGCAAATTAGCCTACATATTAATAAACTGTGTGTTTTTTAACTTTAAGTACATTACAAAAATAATTATATATTAACAAAATGGTTATTTTGATTCTTTTTAACAAATTTTTTAGTCTTAAGATGGGATTTAGTCAGGGACAGCTGGCTCTTTGGAATAAGAACTAAGGTATAAAAAAAAGTCTGAGATTTTCTGTACATCCTGTTTAATTAAGATGACACACACATGTTTCCATCTATTTTTTAATATCCCTAAATGCCCGTGATATATTTCATAATCTTGAAGAGTGGGTAAACTTAAAACAACTATTCCAGTGCTTCAAATCAAATAATAATATAATCCTGACTGTATTCTAGCGAGCATCTTCAGTGCAAACAAAGCTGGATCCGGTCTCTTACATAGATCATCAACTAATCTTGAGGTAAGTCCCTGTGAATTCTGTTCTACTCTGATAAAAGTAAATATGATAAACATTAGGGATGGTCACATATTCATGTAATTCATTTAACTTATAATGTATAGTTTTAATTAAGGTGTGCCTACCACTTTTGAATTACTGGGAATATAAAATTAATATTATTAAAAAAATATATATATTATGGTCTCTTGAAAGAAAAATAAATTGAAACATAGTTGGGAGTCCTAACAAATTTTGCAAGGTTTTATTAACAATATCAGCAAGTTTTTTTTTAAGACTGACATAAAATATTGTGGAAAACCCCAACAAAATTTGCCTTAGATATATGAATTGTTTTTTCCAAAGAAAATAATAGTTTTCCAACGAACTATGCTATGAATATTTTTATGAATACTTATTAATAATAAAACTATGTTAACTCAAAGTTCTCACAACTATAATATTAAACACTAATTAAAACAATAAACAGCACATCATTGGTTTATTTTTCATGATACTGAATAAATTAACACTATAAGATTGGTAAAACTGCTCACATAGAAACCATAAAACAAGCGCCGATCCAATCGGCTGATTAGAGCACAAATTTTTGAGCCAATCAGCTTCTCAAATCCTATTATTTATACCAATCAATATTTTGAGAGAAGCCATGTAGTGACGACTCAGCAGTTTTAAGCTACATAGCAGATAACTCATTTCTTTGTAGTATCGCTTCGTCAGTTGGATTGAAATGAGGAGTTGCTTACTGTTTAGTGAAACAGTATGAGGCAACCGAAATAAATTTCAATGTCAACCCTTAGTGAAACAGCCAGAGAAAGACAAAAGTTTGAAGAAGGGGGGTAGATTTAAGCGGTGATAGTACAATAAAAACTTTGACCCTTTATTCATCATGGGACAGGTGAAAACAAATGGGGTTATTTATAATCATGGGGACTCGGAGAGCTAAATACCATTCATAGCATTTTGGGTTAAATAGATGAGCTATTATATTTGTTAGTTACGATTATAGCTGCATCTAGATATTATATTCTTTAAATTGAAAAATTATACCTGGACACAGGAATTGAGCCTAGAACTTTTGGCTTAGTATTCTTGCTCTAACCACTGAGCTATCCAGAAATTCCACTGTCTTTTCCATTCATATTTTAAGACAGTCAGTGATGGATGTGTGGAAATTGTCGCTTACATAATGAGCAATCAATTAAGAATCAAGAGCTATCAAATAATTCAGCCACCATTGACTAGGTAGTTAACTTTTTGCTGCCAATAGTTTAATTACAACTGTATGAATGTGCATATCATTGTCTTTTGTTGTATTAGGGTGAAGAGAAGATACAATCAGGTGGGGGAGGGGGTGAGTAGCTTGCCAAGGTCAAGGGAGTGTTAAACTAAAGTTCTTATAAGACATGTCAAATCTAAGAACATTTAAGGGTTATAAAATCTAAATAAAATGTAATGGGTTTCCAACCAAGAGAACATTTAAGAGGTATCTAACATTATGTTTTTTAGTATTCATTTGCACTTTGCCAATAGTTAAATACTTAACAACATTTTCAAAAGTTATGTACTGATTAAAAATCTTCCATAAAAAATGTCATAAACTAACGATTAGATTGCTATTATTTAGTATTCGTTAAAAATTATCTTATTCGATTTGGTGAAAAATGCTATTTGCACACTCTTATGTAACAATGCTAATAAAGACCAAATGATCACCATTGGTGATTGGCAAGTTAGGCATCAAATGGTCGGCATCGGAAAAAGGGCTGATTGGTCTGGCCCTAAATAAAACATTTTCATAATCTCAGGTCTATACTAATTTATTAAGATGAGGAATTGAAATTCTGAGAACATTTTAAAGATATGTTTGTGCAGAAATAGTGGGAAACCTATTTATAAAAAAAGACCCTTGCTATATCCGATCGGGATTTCATCCCCAACCTCCTCATCAATAGCAATCCAGTCTACTGCAAGACTGTCACTTTAGATTGCATGACCACCAATCGGGGTCAACTTCTATTAACATAAGACACATCCCGTTAATGATACATACTAGGAAATGTCTAATACATTTAGAAGAGATATATTTGTTTTATTAACATCAGGTAGTAGGTGACCTGGTGGTCTAGGGGTAAGGTGTCAGACTTCTGTGTTGTGGGTCTGTGGGTTCAATCCTCGGTCCCGGCACAGATTTATTTGATTGCCAAACCCTTCCTTCACCTCTGACAAGTCGGCTATTAATCACAACTTGTGAATGTGGGGAATGCCAGGCCTCCGTCATGGTTCAGATTCCACGTTAAACTGGAGGTCCTCCATTTCATCTCACAATCACCTTACATATTACACATTAGCGTAAGTGCGTATAACCCGAACGGGTAGTAAGACGCGGCAATAATAATAACATCAGGTAAGCCCATTTATGTTATACCCTTTAGTTGTGTGAACCTGATAGCTATTTACAGATTTGTTAGCTCGTAGTAATATATGCTCATATATATGCATCAACAATCCAACATCTTGGCTCAGTCGATAGCGTGTCTGTTTACCGAGTTAAGGGTTCCGGGTTTAATTCCCGGCACAGCTTAAAACTTAAAAATTTACCATTGGGGAAATGTGGGTTTACCCTTTCACAGTGATAAATTAATGGCCGGGGACTGGTCGTGGTGCCTGTCCTAGTCTTAAGTTAGATTATAACCCAAATGAAGCTACAACAGGCCTAGTAAGCCGATAGTGGAAAATATGAGGCTTGAATAAAAAACTGACCCAGCAGTGCTATTATGACCATTCGACGCAAAGCTAGTTGCTACCGCTAGTTAGCTTCACTTTCGAGGAAAAGATAGTGTTTGTGTTATTATGACCACCACACTTTGTATCGTCCACTAGTTTGAGCTTCGACTTTGCTTCTAGCGTCAACACACAGAATAAAATCAGTTTGCGTCAACAGTTGGCACCACTTTTTCAAAGAAGTTAGAGGCTAGAAATTAGGTAAATTTATTTCAAGAATGCTGGTATTCATGACTGAACATCATTCATGTATTTTTATTTTCCCAAACAGCTGATCATAAGTCACATTATTTGCAAGAAAGATTTAACCTAGCTTAATTTAATGAATCTTTTGCGTCATTTTTTTTTGCCTAAGTTGGAAATGAAAAAATACTAGGCCTACATTATTCAATATATACAACATATTTTAGTCAAGAAATCAAAATGTGAAATATGCATTCAAATAGTTATGTCACACGGGGTAATGAATTAGTTTGAGAAGTTGGCCGATAAAGAAACAATGTTTTTTTGTAATATGTATACTTTATGACCCAATGCTTTATTCTTTATATATTTGTGTTGATACTGGAACAAGTGTAATATGTTGTGGGAAGATCTTATAAAATAAAACTAGGTATTCAAATCTGGTGAAAGCGTTCAAGAACTCCCAAATTAGTGTTAACACTGAATATTTTCAACAACTTAATGCCAAAACAATGGGTATTTATACCCATTCGGCCTACTAAGTTAATAATAAAGTGGACGAGAGGGTGGTTTAGATGGTTAAAAAGACTTTATTTAAGTGACTAAGAATATAAGAATATTATATTTCTTTATAATGAGTTGTTTGCAATTTATTTAAATGACTAAGAATATAAGAATATTATATTTCTTTATAATGAGTTGTTTGCAATTTATTCACTTCAGTTCTAACTACTAATTATCAGTCTCAGATAAATTTAATAATCCTTTTATGATTAAAAAACCTAGGCCTAAACCATACCTTGTGTAAACATTAAGCTAGGGCCTATTTTGGTTATTTACAGTCTTGACTGCAATATTTCATAGGCCTACAACTCACATTAATGTGGATAGTAATTACTACTTTATGTATGATTCAGTTTAAGTAGGATTAAATTAAAAGTTTTTTTGAGGCATCTTAAATAGATAAGTCCTGCGTCCACGTGTGCCAAGTTTCCTCGACTGTTTTGTTTGTGCACAGTGCTGCTCGTTTGTTTGTCCCTGTGCAGACGACTGTGTGCGGTTCTGACTGCCTTCAAGGTTCTGTGCTTGTTTAGAGCACGTCGGGGTCATTGCGATGTTATTACTTCCGGGCACAAAGATGAGGGTTTTTGACTTACAGTTGTGTAACTAAATCAACCAGGGGGTCGAATTAGAGCTCTGAATAAAGACTCAAATTGACTAAGTCCCGAGTGCCTTCTTCGTACAACCTCTTCATAACGGCCTGTTGTGCCGCGCCCCAAGTCTGGGTCGTGAACCCTTACTATCGGCACCGGTGTCAATGGGGGCTGACACGAGTTGTTTCCCGTAATGTCAAAAGGGTCCACGGGAGGTGTGGGCACACACGTGTTTTACCCTAATAGGTAATAGATGATAAAGGTTGAGTTATAGAATAAAAGTATTCGTACTTGTGTAGAGGGAGAGTGGGAAACCTTTATTAAAATTAAACCATTCACCACACCCAGCTACGATTCAAATCCCAAACTCTCCACCACTGGAAAAATAGACCAAATAGACTAACGTCTCGGTATTTGTTGCCCCATGAGGTGGGTCAACATACTAATACCACCACAAATATGTTGGAGCCTAACTAACCTCCCCCTACTATAAAACATACAAACAATTAATCTTAATATTGGAATGTCCCAATTATCTGTATGTTGATGGTGAATAATAATTATACAGTTTGATAGTGTTATGTTTCAAAGAAAATATTCTTTTAACATTCAGTGTAAGCGTGCTAGCCCCACTCTGGGCCTACATTATGATATAGGCCTATTTAAAGTTAGATCATGTGAAACACACAAAAAGTCTTGAGTTTTTTATATAGGGCTAATGAGAGGGCAAGCTTAAATCAGGTAACACAAAACACCAAATAAATTACAAAACCTAGCATACATAACCTTTTAACGCAAACCAAAGGACAAGTAAAATGTCTGCGTGACTTAGTGTCACTCTATTAGGAAAATATTGGTGCTTTCGCAAAGTGGTCGGCCTTAATAACTTTTGACGCAAAGTCTAGCTTCTCTCTGCTAACAGTCGCAAATTTGTTTTGTGTTGTGGTCATAATAGCCCTGCAGGCCATAGGCTGTAAACAGAAATGGATGTAAAAAAATACACATCAACATATAAGGACCATAAATTGTTAAAAACAATCTTTTATCAAATATATTAATCATAATACCTAAATAACTACTTCAATCCAAATATTATTTGTGAAAATATACAAAAATGTAAAATCAACATAACATATTTTAATGTTGGTTTAATTTAGTGGGAGAAATGTTCCAACCTAAGAATTTGCTTTCAGAATAGAACAAACGTCTACAGACCATCATCGAACATGATACAGCAAAACAGATTTGTGGGTATGTTATCAAAATTGTCATTCATGAGTTTGTTAAAAACATTTATTATGTGTAAATTAAATTTATTTTATCAGATTTATGTTGTAACTAACAGGAATTCATGCATACTTTCAAATACAAAGCTGTGAATCCTTAGTGATAAAACTTTAGTTACTTTGCTTCGTCTTTATCTACTTTGTAATTATCGAAACTCCTGTGGGGGGGGGGGGGGGGTGCCTTTTTACCATATTAA
>CABFOV010002836.1:22225-57630 GCA_902141375.1 Timema poppense | reverse complement strand
GGGGGGGGGGGGGGGGGGAGTGTGAAACGCCCTCTGAAACTTTTTAAAAGAGGAAACAAAAAGATGCATAGAGAAGAAAAGGTGAAATCACAAGGAATAGTAGATAGAAACATGTAAAAGGAATAACATAAAGGACAAACCCAGTGTGTTTGTGTTATCCCACATATAAAACAAAAAGAAGAGAAATTCAACTGGAAATATTTTTATACAAATAGTGCTTTATATTTCTCAAACTCGAATAAAACTTAATTTTTTCATTCAAACCCAACTCGTAAGGGTTAAATACACACACCTCTACAGTAGCCCCATGGCTTCTTTGGTGCTGACTTACAGCTCACAGCTGACAGTTGGTGGCTTTGCAAAGTTACCAGAGCAAATTATGAATCCCTACGCCAAACCAAATGATTTGCAAAAACATGTGTTTAGAAGCTGTCACTTCTAATAGTCAAAATTTAGGTATATACCTAAATGTTGACTTTCAGAAGTCAGCTGTGAGCTGTCACTCAGCACCAAATAAGCCATGGGCCTACTGTAGTTGTTATACATAACAGAGGAATTGAAATAATTTCAAATGGTGCCATACAGACTCAAATCACAATGATATCATGTCATTGGCTCACAGCTTGATATTATAACTAGTTTAGTTCTTAAAAAAATAACACTTATTCTTAATGATGTGCACGCTTCGAAAAGTCGAAGTCCAAGGTAAAATCTCCTTCAGCTTCGACTTTCACATCTACAATAACTTTCCCATATTCGAAAAATTTCGAAGGAAGGATAAAACTTCTATAAATTATCGAACGATTTAATTTTATCTTATAAATACTAAATTCTTCAATATTTGATCATTTTAAAACATTTACTAAACAGAACTTTAACACTTACTAGTAGTTTAACTAACACAACGTAAGCATGGATCAAACACGAGTAAGTAAATTTTAATATATTATAATCATTATCGCCAACATAATTTTGTAAAAAATAAAAATACCTATAAAGAAATAACACCAAGGTCACTTGTATGAAGAGAAAGTGCTTTAGTTGTGCTATCATCGCAGCTCGCATCTAATGTTTGATCCTAATACTTTATCTCTATGGAATTATCTGTGACAAATTTACAAGTGCATTTTGAAAGAAGTTTTTATAGTTTCTTCACATTTTCTTTATTAATCAAAATGGCTGATACGGAAAGTAGGAAACAAAAACGGAATTTAATTTATAATTATTATCAGAGAAATACAGATAAAAAGACATGCATATGTAAAGTTTGCAAAGTAATATTATAAACTCCACGATGTAAGTAAAAATTAAAACTTAATCAAGAATCAAATAGTCAAAGCTATTGTTTATGCTTTTTAGTGAGGATTATTCCCTCTAGATATTATATTCTGAAAATTGAAAAATGACGTCTGGACACAGGAATCGAACCCGAATCGAGCCATATGTCCCGGGTTCAATCCCCTTGTTCATGTGTCAATTTTCAATTTCCAGAATAAAACTTAATTGACAAGTTATTAAGCTTATCAATAAGCCTGTGTGCATTAGTTATTAATATAGTCCTTAGGTAACAAATAAGGAAATTTTCCTGACCCTTGTTACTGACAATATCTAGAAAATTAATTAATTTAAAAATCAAATTGGCATTAAGTGACAACAACAAAAATCCTAGGTAGCTTCGACTTCGACTTTTCTCCACAAGTTTCAAGATTTGCTTAAAAAGCAGCCTTAGCACACCCCTACTTATATTTTTTTCGGTTATTTTTATATTCTTGGTTTCTTAAAATATCACATGTCTAATTCAATACTAACACATTGCATACTGGCATGAAATTACATGGTGAAATGTCAGACACCGGCCAAATTTATGGTATTTAAACTTTTGCTGCGAGAATATTTTTTGACATATAATACTTTTATTTTGTGTTTACTATAATAATTTATGATCTTTCAGATTTTGTATGGACTTTATTTTATTTTATCGAAGAAAAAATAGACAAATAAACTTTGTGTGGTAGTTTTTGTACATACAACTTTTTTTATTATGCAAAAAAAAAATTGTCACAAATGAATTACAAATTAAATTAAAACAATTACATTTAGGCCTAACAATAATATGTCTTAGTGTGGTAGAGAGTAAAATAATTTTGCACACACAATGCTATATTGCAGTTTTCACAGCTTACGGGAAGTGCTGCTACCTATTTTTTTTATGTACTAAGGCAGTCTTAGGAAAGATTTATAGAACACTATATCTGAGCTATACAGTGGTAGTTATCTTCAATTAAGGAAGACAAGATGTGAAAAAAAAAAGAATAATTAATAGCTAGTGGGCAGGAATTGGTTTTAAAATAGGGATGTGGGAGAAACATTTTTCCAATTTGAGATGAGAATATAAAAAAGTATCGAGACACGAGACGAGAAAATGTCCTTTAAAAAAATATATAAATGATCTTTATTAAAGTAAAGTGCGTATAACCCGAACGGGTAGTAAGACGCGGTGCTAATAATAATAATAATAATAATAGTAATAATAATAATATTAAAGTAAATATATAGTTTATAGAATCCCTTTTTGACATTTAAGCTGGTGCTTGCTTTAGAATGTCTTATATATAGTTCATTCAAACCCTTGAGATATAACACATACACATTTTAAATGCAATTAATAAAATAGTGATAGGTAATTACAATAAACAGCATATATAATTTAATTTCAGTTTGTTAAAGTTTGATTTGAAAAACAATATTTATAACCAAAACATTTCTTAATGAAGGATAGTGTTTTATTTATTATTTTTTTGGGTGGGGGGGCTATTTTTGGGTTACAAAAATGTTATCGGAAATAATAAATTCCCGGTTTGGTCTTTTAGTTTCTTAAGGCCATTATTTGCTTTTTTTATTTCTCAAATTTTCAAGATATTTTCGAGTCTCACGCGTCCCTAGTTTAAAATTACACCTAATACTGGACAAAAATGTGCTTGCCGCAGGGAAGGAACTTGATTTATCATGCTCAGTCACACACCTATACCGTACAATGTAACCACACCCACAACTCGGACATCTCAATGAGTGTTACAAAATGTTGCAAATGCATAATACAAATTTCCCATTAAGTTTTGTATCCAGTCTTGTTAATGGAAACACTTGATCTTGTATGCTCCATTTTGAAAAGCGAGACTCCAGACTCCAGGGTAGATTATAATCATATGAATTGACTGTCTCCTGTCTTAAAAAATATGAATCTTCTTTTCATAAACTGTTATCAATAAAAACGCTGGATAATATTGTGCCTTATTACTCCTTAGAAAATGTTATTCGTTTTATATTCTAGATGCTGGCTTACATACATCAACAGAAGACCGTTACAACCATTCAAATGAACGATTGCAAGATAGATCTTTGCATCTTTAAATGAAGATAAATTTTTTAAAGATTTTTGTTTGTAATATTGGATGATTTTCATAACAGGGATTTAAAGAAAGCAATTAATTAAATGAGTTTACAATATTTTATTAATATGTGTAAGAAAGAACTCATTTAATCTAATCTAATGTGCAATATTGTGTTTATTTTCTTTATTGTAAAAATGTTATTCTCATTGTTGGTCTTGTAATCAAAAATTGCTATAATCAAAACATTAAATTGTAACTATATATACTTTTGTCACACTTTTATTTAAACTTTAATCCATTGTTTAAATGTATATTTGCCTTGTATCTAAATAAACTATTATAGTGTTATTCCTTGTAATTTTTCTTGGTTTTCAAAACATAAACTGTTCTTAAACTTAGCCAAACTTAAAAACTATATTAAGAACATAGTACAAGATCAATTTTAAAACATGCAAATACTTTTTATTTTAGTTCAATAATGACAACACATGCATCCGTGGTTGCATGGTTTAATGTATAATTATTGTGTTAGACTGGATTGCCGTTGACAGGGGATATCTGGGTTCAAATCCTTGTTGAATATACCAATGTGGACATATTTCCTTCAAATTCTAACTTTCTCATTCCTGTTCCAAAAGTTAGGTTAGTTAATGTGTGTAACCCAAACAGGTACTAAAACATGGTGAAAAAACACCTTGATAACATTCCACTATATTATTATTATTATGGTTAAGAGTAGGAAGTCTATCCTACACCTTGGCTTGGTCGGTAGCGTGTCTATCTACTGACACAGGTTCGATTCCCGGCATGGTCAAAAAATGTTTCATTAGTGAAATGTGGGTTTACCCTTTCACAGTGATGAATTACTGGCCGGGGACTGGATGTTGTGCCTGTCCTAGTCTTAAGTTAGTTTATAAAACATATGAAGCTACGACAGGCTTAGCTAGCCAGAGGGGAAAATATATGGCTTGAATAAAAGAGTGGGCCACAGGCTGGAAACAGTAATGGATGTAAGTAATAGGAAGTCTGGTTAGCACACTTACCTGAGTAATGCGGAGATAGATATTGTGAAAATAAAAAACTGACATTAAAACACATTTTCAAAACTAGCTTAAATTGCCTCAGACAGCTTGTTCATAAACTAATAAACTAATGGTCGATTATTGAATTTGTTTCAACAATTTAGAAATAATTCTAGTTTTAGATTTGTGAGATTGGATCAGCAATTAGATATAATTCTAGTAGTGGAGTTGTGAGTTTGGATCAGCAATTAGATAGCATTCTAGTAGTAGGGTTGTGAGTTTGGATTTCTATATCTCTTTCTTTTATTGTTAGGATTGGACTATATAGATAGCAGCACTTGGATTGATAGAAAACTAATTAGTCATGTTATTGTGGTTAAAAATTATTATTAGCTGTGCTCATGGGGGGAGGGGATAAAGGGGGCAATTGCCTCGGGCCTCACATATCAGGGGGCCACATTTCTCCCAAAGATTATTCGATTCAATTACAGTTATTCTAAATTTCCCATCAAACAATGTGCAGCTAAATCAACCGAAATATATCTTCGCTTAGTTTAGTGATAGGACTCCATCCCAGATTCCTGAAAACCCTAACTTTATATACATAATATATGAGAAATTATTAAGTAACATAAGTTCTTAGTGCATGCCATTATATATTACAACGGTTTAGTGCTAAAGTTGAAAAACTGCCGTCCAAAGGGGGGCTCATATTTTCTTAAAACAGCGCTGGGTATGGATTATGGAAAAGGGTCCATCTAAGGGTCATAGTTAGATGTCTACTGTACATAACATCAGAACCAATCTCTATGACAACCAGCAGGTGAAACTTCATGTGACACTTGTACTGAGAACTAATACTTTTGCCTCTTTAAGTTATATATTATCACTTTAATCTCACTCAAGTTATATTTTATTAGTGTTAACATTTATTTTCACTGTATGTAGCCCAAAAATTTACAAACCGTCGCTTTAAGCATTCACAATTAATTTTCTTGTGTAACTCAGTAGTTGAAGTCGAAACACACAAAGTGTTCAACTTAATTGGTTGGTCGTTAATTGAAAAATTTGTTTGTTTTTGTGGTTGTAGTTAAATAAATAAACTAATACATATGTGAATTTCTTAACAGATGTTATTGCATGATAAAATTAACCTACACAATCACTAAGCAAAAAATTACAAATATTGCACTAAACGGTTCTATAACTGATAAAAATTATGCAGGGTCATTATTTATTTTGAAGGAAAAGCATTCACTAACTAGAGAAAGCTAGAATTCATGTTTCATTTTTACATACTAATTCTTGAGCCACAATTTTTTTATTTCCTGTTTAAATTCCCAAGCTTCATCCGGGCATTTTAACCTCCATTCAAGCCTCTCATTCTTGTAAAAACAATCTTATCCTGACTAAACAGCTGATTGATTTAACCTCTTTGGTGGCCAAACAGTTTAAGGTGCCACACTTGAAATAGAGTGAACTGCTGACTATAGGAATATTAGGGTTGGAATCCCAATTTGGTGTAAACAGGTGTTTTTTTTTTATTGGGTTCTGTTCTTCCTCCACACAGATATGGGTAAACTTCCTCTGATACCAACCTTCTCTGTTCCCAACACAGTTGCGTAATTAGTATATATTATGTGTACAACCTGAATGGTTAGTAAGACACGATACTAAAAAAAAAACTTTTACCTTTCTACTGAGATATAGTAGAATGTGTGTTTTGATGTCTCAACATGGCTCATATGTATTCAGAGACCATATTATTTTGAAAGTTCTATAACTATGATGAAACAAGTTAGCTAAAAACTGTATTACATTTGTTTGAATGACTTACTTTATGTAGAAGTCTTATGTTCAAATGATAATTTAGTGTTATAGGCTTATAGGAAGTACGGTATCTATTAAACCCTGTTTTTAGTAATAATCCCAATCTGTAAGGCTTTATTTCGTACCAGAATACTATCATATATATATATATATATAAAATTTTGGTAGGATAACCGGCCATTTAGAACAAGGTATAAATTCCTTTTTGGAAGATCTTTTATCCTAACTAAAAACAGCTATAGGGTAGGATTATGGTACGAGATAAAGCCTTACAAGCGAACTTCCTTCAAAAATCATCGTATATATTAGGCTACACTAGTTGTTCTATCCTCCACAGGATGCAACATTTATAAATGAATATAGCTCCAGCTAAAGAAAAGCTTACCACCTGTAAGCTCGGCCATTACAGGTCACAAGTTTCCTCTGTTCTCTTCTCTCAGTCCTTCCAGTTGCATCAGGTTGCCAACCGCTGCCAGTAGACACCAGGTTTCTTTTTTTTTTTTTTTATTCTCAAATACCACACCTTTCCTCTTCAAAAGAATGACCTTGTCTTTTCTAACAATTTACACCATTATTCACAGCGTCACTTAAACTACCTAATCTAATTTACAAACTTTTCCCTATCTCACTTTCAGTCCTAGGGAAGAGAGGGGTGGTTGAATCATTACAGATCCAGCTCTCTCGGGGTTCTTTGGAGACGGATCATCTGTTTTCTATGTTGAGACTTCTTGTTGTGAATTATCTCCTACCAAAGGCAAAAGCACTCCTTCCAGAGGGTCATTGGTTCCTAGTTTTTGTCCCAACAGGGCTTCTATACCACTTTCTAACATTGAATTACGCATTCACAAACCTCACCTTGGTTCCCACCCTAGCTAGATAGGTAACAGGACTTATAATCATATTATTTTTCCCGGGCATCCATGTTTCATTTCCTCCTCGAACCATTTTAACCAAAACTACTTGACCTTCTTCAAATGTACGAGGGGATCCCACCTTTCTATTCCAATTTATTTCCACTTTTTCTTTCTTTTCCGCCAGATGAGACTTAAACATTGACAACCGAGTTCTCGGTCTGAATCCTAGAAATAACCTATCCGGGGTTTTACCCGTAATTGTGTGAGGAGTATTCCTATAGGACAAAAGGAAATTATCCACCTTCTGCTGGAGAGTGTTTTTCCTCCCTTCCTGACGATCCTGCTTCAAGGCTCGTAAGAGCACCTTTTCCACTATTTTTACCGAGCTTTCCGGCTGGCCATTAGATGCTGGATGATAAGGTGGTGATACCATGTGCACCACTCTATTTCCTCGCAGAAAATCTTCCATCTCTTCTGAAACCAACTGTGAACCTCCATCAGACATTAGCTTCTCCGGCATACCATAGGCTGCAAAAGATGTCCTTAGTTTTGCTATTGTTTGCAATGTCGTTGTAGTAGACATGGTGAACACCTCTGTCAATTTCAAACGAGCGTCGACCAACACTAAGTATTCTGTTCCCTCCAGTTTTGAGAAATTTACATGAACTCTCTACCATCTTCTTAGTGGCCAGTTCCACTGTTGCAACGGCACTCTAGGAGCAGCATCTCGAGTCTCCTTCCTAGTTTATTTCCCAATTTCCTCACTAGACATTGGTAGCTCCTCTAAAGATGCGAAAGTAAGATTTACATCCTCCTCTAACATCTCCCCATCATCATCCGGCAAACGTGACAACACATCCACTTCAACGATCTCAGATCCTTTTCTATACTCCAACTCATAAACATATGAGGACAGTAACAGCGCCCACAGCTGTATACGTGATGCTGCCATCTCTGGAATACCTTTCTTGAGAGACAACAAATACAAGAATGGTTTAGGGTCAGTAACCAGGGTAAATTTACGACCAAAACATACTTGTGGAATATTTTTACTCAAAAAACCAATGCTAAAGCTTCCTTCTCTATTTGCGGATAGTTCTTCTCAGCTTTTTGATAATGTCATGGATTTAAAATATACAGGTTGAGTGGAACCATCTGGGAACACATGACTCATCATCACACTCCTAATACCCTTACTAGAAGCATCGCAAGTTATCTTAATGGGCAAAAAGTGTCGAATGGCACCACTGTGTCACTTTACACTAGTAACCTTTTACTTTTCTCAAACATTTGTCGCTCTTCTTGTACCCATTTCCACTTCCTGCCAGACTCCAACAATTTATACAAAGGACTCAACGCTGTTGATAAGTTAGGAAAGAATTTTCCAAAACATTCCAAAACTCCTAGGAATTCCTTCAGCTGTGTCACATCTTCTGGCGCTGCTGCGCTTAATATGTCCGTCACCCATTCCTTGGTTGGATGAATTTCCCTGGCATCAATCCGATGACCGAGATAGGTAATTTAATCGGCCAGAAAAACACACTTGTCCTTGTTTAATTTCACCCCATAATCCCTTAGTCTCTGAAACACCTCATTTGTACGTTTCATGGCCTCTTCCACTGTACCTGATACTACTATTATACCATCAATATAACAAAAGGTTTTCTCTAGCCCTAACAAAATTCGGTCCATTGCAGACTAAAAAAAAGAACCTGCACTCTTTACACCTTGACTTAGTCTGCGGAATCTGAACAATTCCACATGCGTATTCATAGTTAGTAAAGGTTGAGACGCTTCAATAACCTGCAACTGTAGGTAACCCTTTGACAAATCAATCTTGTTAAATATTTTCCTCCCTAGATATACTTTCAAAAATACTCTCCATTGTGGGCAACGAATAGTGTTCGTCTTCCACAAATTTATTCAGGGTCACTTTAAAATTCCCACATAACCTCACTTTTCCATTTTCCTTAGGTACATACACTTACGGTGTAGCCAATTGGCTATGTTGAACGGGGTACATTATTCCCTCATCACGCATCAACTTTAATTCTTCCTACACTGCATCCTGCAAAATGTAAGGCACTGTTCTCGCTTTACAAAATATAGGCGTGACCCCTTCTTTCATAACCACATCTACTATAATTCCCTTAATAGCCCCCACTGGCCCATCAAGCACCTCTGCATGTTTAGAAATTAATGGTTTCACCAGACTTTAATGGTCCTGTAGCATGTTCCCAACATACCTAACTTTTGAATGCCAGTCCAATTTCAACAAATGTAACCAATTTCTCCCTAACAATGTTGGAGCTCCTTTCCGATTAGAGGAAACTACTAAGATTGGCAATTCCATCTTGGAGGATCCATACATTACTTCGGCCCTAAATTATCCTTTCAGATCTATAACATGACCCGAATATGAGCTTAGACCCACTGACGGCGGCCTTAATAGTTTTCATCCTAAAGCCTTTTTTATACCCACTTTCTAGCATCAAGGGGCGTGAACAACCAGTGTCAATAACCTTTTCTACTGGATTACCATCCACTTTCACTGTTGTTATTGGGGGAGCTGAATTGTATCCATTCATACATTTCTTAAGCAAGCACCACAAATATAAAGTCTGATTTGTATCCATTATCATAATACCCACAAAATCCGGAATTGTATCCATTCTGGATGGTCTCCAGTCAGACAATTTTCAAATAAACAACTTTAACAAAAATCCTGATTTGTATCCACTGTAATTATTTGCATTATATCCACAAAATCCTGAATTGTATCCATTCTGAATGGTTTCCATTCAGACATTTTCTTAAACACGCATTACAAATAAAAAGTCTGATTTGTATCCATTTTCATAATGTCCACAAAATCCTGAATTGTATCCATTCTGAATGGTCTCCATTCAATCATTTTCTTAAACGAGCACCACAAATAAAATGTCTTAATTGTATCCACTAGAAAGATTTACATTATATCCACAAAATCCTGAATTGTATCCATCCTGATTTGTATCCATTTAATTGAGGCACTACTTGTCTGATAGATGGCAGTAGCAGAAGCTATCCTTAACTCATTCTTTGTTTAATAGAGAGCAGTACTTATCCTTAACTCATTTTGTGTTTACTAGGGATAGAGAGCAGCGCTATCACTATGTTAATATATATATAAAAAAAGAAAAATACTTATTGGTGTTTCTTTATTCAAATTGACTGGCTTCGTTAAACAACAACATTTAAAACTTCTAATTTATGCTCTAAGAAATGAAGACGTTGGGTTATATTATTTTAACAATCTGTGTTTAAAGGTGGGAAATTGAACATTTAATTTAATGTTGAGTGCCAACAAATATTGTGTTTCTGGCTGTGAAGATAAGACATGTCGTTTTCGGTTTCTCGTAGATTCAGTGAAAGTTTTTTTTCTTTTTCTTCGAATGGATGGGTCCAAGAGGCTTAAGATTCTTTGGCTACTTTACGTTTACCTTTCAGGTAAGACGTCCTAGTAAATTTCTAAGTTTTAAGAATTGCATTACCGGTACCGACTGAGAACGTTTACTGTTACTTTTGAGTTAATATTTAAAAAAAAACAGCAACCTTACATTGCAGTGTTAAGGCCCCGACACAGACTGCACAAAACTGTCCCTTACCTCGTCATGGCATAATTCTAGCTCATTAACTTTTTTTAAGTTAAGGCCCATTCTTTTCTTTCTTTTATCTACACGTCGTAGCTATATGTTCTACCTTGCCACATATGTAACATTTGTTATTTTTAAAAGGACACACCGCAGCCAAATGCAAATGACTGTTACACCTAAAACATGACCTCTTCCCCTGCAATACCGGATCCTTTCCAGTACTTTTACACATTTGCCTGCCCTTTCCTATCTTCCCAACAAAATTCTTAGAATGAGGCTCCACCTTATGAAAGGTCTTAAGCTGGTAGTTGGCTAAATCTAAACGCCCTGCCATTTCACAAGCCTCCTAACTGGCATTGAATAGATCTGTCCCGTAGAGCACTTATCCACCGATCACGTAATGCATCCTTGAGAAATGTTCTAAAACCACAGAACACTGCTAGTCTTTTTATTTCCACTATTATTGAGCTACTGTTTCAAACTTGGCTTACGAACGCTGGTTGAACACCATCCTCTCCGACACCACAGATTTCGGTGGACTAAAATGACTCTTTTAACACCCTAACTTGTTGCTCATAACTTTTGTCTTTAGGTACTTCTGGCATCAAAAGGTTTTTAAGAAGCCCGTGTGTTTTAGGCCCTACTCTAGTTAATAGAAGTGGTACCTTCTCCACCTCCTCAGTTAAGGCTCGAACGCCAAAGACAGTTTGCCGCTATTGTGTTCAGAAGTTAAGGTAAGATAACATACATGCCATTTGCAATTCCTATAGTTTGGAGGGAGCCTAAAGACTACCTTAATGACTGTTACTTCTGTTTAGTTAATGTTCAGGGGTGCAGCTCAAAAAATAAGAAGCAAATTTTGTATCTAAGCATTCCTTCAGCTATTAGGCCAGTTCCACATGGAGAAGACCTGCCTGTCCTCCTTCCTCCAGCTGTTTTAGAGAACATGGCAGAATATGATGTTGAAAGTGAACGTGATGTAATCTCTGAATCTGATAGTGATGATATCTACAAGCCTAAAGACGACTTTACTCCACAAAGTTTCTCTCAGAGGTAACTTAATGATTTAGTACGTGATCTGAATTTGCCTACGGAATCTGCAGAACTAATTGGCTCCCGGCTTAAAAGTAAGAATCTTCTGGCACCAGGAACACATTTTTCATGGTACAGACACAGAGGATAAGAACTAGTTCCTTTATTCTATAGGAACTAGTTCCTTTATTCTATAATAACAATTCCTTGGTTTACTGCAATAACATAAACGAGTTAATGCACTTCTATGTCATTGAACATGATCCTACTCCGTGGAGACTTTTCATTGACTCATCCAAGAGAAGCCTCAATCAAAAAATAAGAAGCAAATTTTGTATCTAAGCATTCCTTCAGCTATTAGGCCAGTTCCACATGGAGAAGACCTGCCTGTCCTCCTTCCTCCAGCTGTTTTAGAGAACATGGCAGAATATGATGTTGAAAGTGAACGTGATGTAATCTCTGAATCTGATAGTGATGATATCTACAAGCCTAAAGACGACTTTACTCCACAAAGTTTCTCTCAGAGGTAACTTAATGATTTAGTACGTGATCTGAATTTGCCTACGGAATCTGCAGAACTAATTGGCTCCCGGCTTAAAAGTAAGAATCTTCTGGCACCAGGAACACATTTTTCATGGTACAGACACAGAGGATAAGAACTAGTTCCTTTATTCTATAGGAACTAGTTCCTTTATTCTATAATAACAATTCCTTGGTTTACTGCAATAACATAAACGAGTTAATGCACTTCTATGTCATTGAACATGATCCTACTCCGTGGAGACTTTTCATTGACTCATCCAAGAGAAGCCTCAATATTTGGTATGGGTCTTTCTTTAAGTTATACAAAACATCTATCTATTTTGGCGACCAGTTATAAGAATATTCAAGTGTGAATACAATGAGTTTTAATAAAATATTTCATGCACTATAATATCTCTTGTTGCCACAACCATGAAACAAAAAAATATTAATTCTATTAATATATTTTCTTTCAATTAGTTTTTTTTAGCACTGCATCTTACTACTTGTTTGGCTTATATGCTGATGTACTAATTACGCTGATAGTTTTAGGGGTGAGGAAGGATATGTTTATAGGAAGTGTAACCACATTTTCATGTAGGTAGAGTAAAAAAACCACCCTCAGTGCTCTCAAACGAGATCCAAACCTCAATCTCCCCATCATCAGCAGTCAGTGACGCCTTAGACCATGCAGACACCAAAGCGGGTTCCCATTAGCAAAAAAAAAAGAGCCAATTATAGAGTAAATATTATTTTATTAATAATATGGTATTATTAATAAAATTATAATTATTTCCACTTAGGTCCCCTAGGTTAACAATAGTGACTTTTAGGAGTTTGCGAAGCTTTGACTCTGCTTCAAAACTTCGAAACAAATGTCAGCTTCGACTTTGCTTCGAAAATAATTCCTGCTTTAAAGCTTCTTCAATAAAATACTGACAGCTAAAATACATTGTTTATGGTCAATTATTGCCATTTATATATGATATAAAACAATATCTATTCGGCAAAAATCGTAAGTAATTGAATTGTAAGTTGTAATATAACTTGATTTAATGGATTAAAAACAAAGTATTAGTAACAATAAGAACAATAAAACATTTTCTAAGTAATTTCAATACATAAAGTTTAATAAACAACAATATAATAGATTTTTCTGGTGTAAAAAAACTAAATAAACAAAATATTTGAATTTCGATTCAGCTTCGAGAATATTTTATAAATCAGATTCGAGTTCGTTTCGAATTGAAAAAGTGGACTTCTCACACCTCTAGTGACTTGACTTTAAACCTATGTTTGCAATAAAAACACAATTGTCAGCTGTCACTTGCCTGCACTCAAGAGTCCTTCTGACCTCTGACTGAATACCGAAATAAATGAACACAAAAGGAAAACTAAAGGAAACGGAGGGACATCTACTCAAGTAAATCTAGTAAGGTCTATCAACAAGAAAATAAACTGTTTCAATTGGAAAAGTCAGAAAGGTCTCCTGCACGGATACTTAACAAAATCTCCAACCACGAAATCAAGGGAAGTTTCCAACAAGGAAAGTTAAGGAAATCTAAAAGGCTAGGAAATTCTCCACAGTTGACTTTATTAATAAAGTACCCACAAAGAATGCTAGAAAAAACTCCAGTTGACTTTATTAATAAAGTACCCACAATACCCACAAAGGAAGCTAGGATATTCTCCACAGTTGACTATATTAATATGTGTACAAGTAATTCTAGGGAGTTAGCAGTCTCATTAAGTAAAGCTAGGAGGTATAGTACCACACTAAACAGATGTGCTATGAATATTGAATGGTTTATCCTATGGAACTGTTCTGAACTAAACACTTTTGTGTTTTATGGAGTGAAGTAGCAAATATAAATAGATCAGTGACAGTTTGCTATAGTGAAAGGAGAATGTTTGGATACAGTGTTTATTTTAATGTCTCCACAGACCACATTTTTTATGGGAATGTTCCCAGCATCCAGAAAGTCATGGCCTAAAGGCTAAAACCAATAAAGATTTTACAAGAGTGTGGAGTATAACGTGAAACTGGGGATACGAGAAAAGACCTGTAGGAAGGTATGGTACTATCATCTACAGAGGTTAAGTGTAGGAAATTCTTTTGGCATAACTTTGCCCAAATAAATACATTACTATAATTAAATTATTATAATATAATATTATTGTTATTATTAGATTATTATATATTGTTATATTAATATTATTTTTACCCACTTCGGTGGCCATGTGGTCTAACGAGCTATTCTTGCAGTAGACTGACTGCCGAGGATGGGGAGATCGGGGTTCGATCCCAGTTGGAGGGTTTTTCCTAAATGGTTTTCCACCCTCCCTCCACGCAGATGCGGGTACACTTCCTTTAAATTGAACCTTCTTAATCCCTAATACATTAGCATAATTAGTGTATAGGGATACAACCCGAACGGGTAGTAAGATGTGGTACTAAAAAGTATTATTGTTATTATTTTAGATGGAAAAAAGCATAATTAGTATATTGTTTTTGAGCTCAAGTTTCATGGTTTCAAGTCATGGGACTAGGCATAGGGAGGCCTACTATTATATTTTTAATCACAAAGATCTATGCATTATTATAAAATTCGTTTCAGAAAACCATTCCTGAGTTGTAGTACACACTCGGACAAAATCGCTTGGCTAGTAGAGAGAAGGGTTGCTTGGAACCAAACCTGATGGGTGAATCGGCAGTGATAGCGTTCCAAGTGTGAGTGCCATAGCTGCGACTGGATTTGATAAGCGCCATCGTAATGGCGGACAACGTCTCGTTGAAGAGATTCTTTGAGTCGACGCCGGATACAGGAAAGAACATGAGCGGGTGGTAGATAACAACTCCTTGGCACTGCTCAGGTGTCATTTGCTTCGTCTAATAAATTCACAACAACAAAATTAATCCCACTGGGTCAAAGTGAATGTTAAATGTTTCCCATAAAAAAAAACTAGAATACTCTTTGGTTGTTAAAACAAGTCTAGTGAAAATAATGTAAATAAATTAGTTATTTAAACAATCTTAAATAACATTAAGTAACAGTAATACTGCATAATTTCGTCTTTTCAACCAGGACTGAAAACATTTTATAAACAGGTAAGTATAGATAGATTTTTTACTCCCAAACCAAACCTGGCCTGACACAAATTCTTGTCGTATCTAAAAGAAATATCAGTTTATTAAGGCGGGATATGAGGGGAGAAAAAACCAGTGTTTTTGCAGTTTTTATGGCAAAACAATCTTTTGGCCAAAATAAATGAAATTTCACTCCAGTACAAACTTATAATTTAATTTTCTTCACATGGTACCTCAACTTTTTTCTAATATCTGTCTGTCCTGGAATTTAATAACAACTTTTTCTCTCCTCTGATTGCCAAATCCTTCCTTCACCTCTGACAAGACGTGTATTAATCACAACTTGTGAATGTGAGGAATGCCAGGCCTCCACCGTGGTTCGGATCCCACGTTAAACTGTAGGTCCTCCATTTCATCTCACAATCACCCTACCATTACGCATTAGCGTAAGTGTGTCTAACCCGAACTGATAGTAAGACGCGGTGCTAATAATAATAATAATAATAATAATAATAATAATAATAATAATAATTTTTCTCTTAGTTTAAAAAGTGTATCATCTAATGCTACTATGTTCATAACAGATATTCAGGAATTGTTGTTATCAACATATTAAGAAAATTAAACTCTATGTTGTACTGGAGCAATATTTCATTTATTTTAACAAAAAAAAAAAGTTTTGCCATAAAAACTGCACAAACACTGTCCTTTTCTCACGTCCCCTTCTGTAACACCTTAAGACCCCTACTTAACTCCAGTCTGAAACAGTTTTGGTGCTGTCCCAGCAGTTCTTGAAGATCAGGTTGAAGGCTGGACATTTTGACTCAAAAATCCGAATGAATGTCAAGCCTATTTCTATAGGTAATTGTTTTTCATGTAGCACAGTGTTATTAATTATTATTTTAACTTTTTATTTTGTTAAATTTTTGTGACTGTCACGGACCATATAGGAACAGCTCGCGGACCCCCGGGGGTGTTTTTTCATGTAAATGTGGACACACTTCCTATAAACTCAACCTTCCTTATTTCTCACACATTGGTTTAATAAATAAATATGAACGGAAATAGAACGTGGAGTAAAAATAAAATATTCAAGATATTAAATGAAAATAAGTCCTACATGTCTTGTGCGAAATATTGAAGTACATTGCAAGCTTAAAGCAAGAAGAGTGTGAGTTTAAAGGATAGAAGATATTTGTGTGTGTGTGTATATATATATATATATATATATAGAGAGAGAGAGAGAGAGAGAAAGAAAGAGAGAGAAGGAGAGAGCGAGATGGTGGCTAAGTGAATAAAGCAACTAATGAGAAATTTGGTGTCGCATCTCAACTTATGTGGAACCAGATAGGGCGGCTTGGTGGAGGTTAACTCCAAAGCATAGGTAAGGATAAAATTGGTGGTCTTTCCTACAGATTAAGTTAAGAATGAGAATGAATTAGAAGAATGTCAGTAGTCCTAGTTACACATTATTCTTCTAAGCAAGAGTAATAGGAATAGAAATGGAATCAGAGCTGTCTCGCAGTAGTAGCAGAGAGGAAGAAGACTATATTATATCTACACAGTCCATCCAGATTATAAGGGGAAAAGTGCTCAACAATCCAGGTAAACAGTCCATCAAGAATATGATGGGGAAAACTAGGAGTTAGCCAATTGTAGACCTCACAGTTCACCCGGAAGAGAATTGAAGGGGCGAGTAAAGTGAGAATAACCCAAAGTAGGAGAGGAGAAGCAACGAAGCCAATGTTTTGGCTGAAAAGTTCACCTGGAGTAAACACGGAAAGATGTTGAGCAAGATTAGGATCCAGTGACAAATTCCACATGGAGTAGAAAGGTGCCAACACCGCCAACGGTCCCGGCCACCAAGTGATGGAGGCTCTACTGGAAGAGTTCAGGACTAACTTCAGAGGTGGGCTCATAACGGGTCGTTCATTGTCACTAAGGTCATCCAACAGCTCTGTGGGACCAACTCATTCCCTTGCCTTTCCTATGATATTCCAAATATCGCATAGTTAGATGTTTAGCTTATTTCTCTCCCGACACCTTACTCTCCAGACACTTTCTACTCGGATAGTTGGCTTCTTAGTTTCCTTTATTCTTTAAGGAATGTGTAGCAAGGATGGGACCAATGACACGCTTAAACAGTTTCTCAAATGAAAATGGAGAGGTAAGGAAGTAGACAATTGCCTGACTACACAAACCTCGGGATGGGAGCGGAGATTCAAGAAAGAAACCATTAATCCAAATAGACCGTTCTTGATGTAAAAGTGGAGAAGAGAGAAAGGATTCAATTATCCGAATACACCCTCCTTGAAGTAGGAGTGTAGAGATGAGAAAATGCTTAGGGATTGTGCTGTGCATTTCGTTCCTTAAGACTTCACCCCAAACCTGTAATATATGTACTCACTGAATTGGTCCCACAGAGCTGTTGGATGACTTTAGTGACAATGATCGGCCCGTTATGAGCCCATTGGTCACCTCTGAAGTCAGTCCTGATCTCTTCCAGTAGAGCCTCCATAACTTGGTGTCCGAGACCATCGGCAGTGAACCGCATCACGCTGCTACCGACATAGTAGTTGCTCTCAGCAACCACAAAGCTTTCAGCGAGACCCTTCAGTGATCTGTAACAGGTGCGGTCGGTGCATTTAAGCTGCCTTAAAGCAAAATATAAAATTATTTTATGTTTACACATTTTAAAATCGTCAAACCTTGTATAATTTGGCAACATATTTGTTGGTGCTCAGTATAGCCTATTTTAAGTGCAACTGTGGGTATGTCCCTATCGTGAGAGTTTATAACCCAAATCTAACTTACTTTTGAAACACTCAAATTGTTTGAGAGGATAAAGGGCAAGACGTATTCGTGCCTGTTGAGGAAAAATAAGGAACATTTGGTGACACTAACGTTTAGTATCTCCCTAAATTTGTATTCATTTATTTACGATGTGGTCAGAGACCACTAGGCCCATGGGTGTCCAAGTACAGTATTCTTGATACACAAATGTTCTTTTTTTTTTTTTATAAAAAACACCCACCAAAGATTGGCATGCTATAGAGCTTATTTAGATTGAAATTGAGTCTGGAACGCAATTTGTCGTTTTTAAATAACATGTTTTAGTTAAAAATACATTAAATATATTGTCACTTAGAACATAACCCAACCTAATGTAACCTATCCTTCATATATTTACAGTTTTATTAACATTGAACATTGTAAATATATGAACAATAGGTTACATTAGGTTTGATTATGTTCTCTTAAATACTTTGTTCTAAAAATTTACTAGTGTCGGAAGTAGTACGAAAATAGCGCCTGTTCTATCCTCACAACTAGTATGGTAGCCAGTACCAAGAGGCAGAACCAGTATACTTTTTCTGATTCACACGACGCTAGATGATGACGTGCTAGCTAGTGTTAGCTATCACACTGGATTTCAAGTACGTGTTAGTGTCGGGTGATACGGGTTTTAGAGACACGGAATTGCCATAACGCAGACATATTGAACCTATGCGACCCGTGAACCTTTTGATGAACCAAAATACAATCAGAGGTGTTCTTAGGGTTCCTTGTGCCCTTGGCAAGGAACTGTATTAGCATTCCCCACCCTTCCAGAAAAAATATCCCTTTACCATAAAAACCACTATATTTGTCTAAAAATTACTGATGAAATTAAATTAATTTATGTAGTTTGTGAAAGTCCTCAGATTGTCTCCACGAAGTACCAAATTGTTTTGGGCGCAAAAAACTAACATCAACCACAACCTTTAGAATTTCTCGCCATTTCTCAGTATATTTTTAAAGGATATTTTGTGTTTCGGCATCTAGGGTTTTACACATTTTTTATCTCCTTTCAAAGAATGATGAGATGACTGTTCATGAATTTGGATGGGGGGATTTAAGTGTTTACAATTCTGAAAACTTTTGTGAAAGTCAGAAAATGACGTGAGTTTTGGAATCTTAAAAAAAATTAAACATAGAAAATAAAAAATAGCGTCTTTAGATATGCTATAAATCATCCATTGTATTTTCGCACTTTCCAAGTTTTTTTGGAATCTTGAAAAACATTTGTTGCCAAAATGTCTTCTTTATTTGAGGTCTGATATTTAAATTAGGACAAATCGACATTTTCAGGGCTGTGAGTAGGAAGCTGTTTACGAAACGAACACTATCAGTGATTTCGGAATTCCCAGCCACTTTGAAGGATATTCATAAGCAATTACGTTTATTTTAATTTAGTTACACTTGCTGCAGGGGGCTATTCTCTGGGTATGCAAGTCCTGCACCGCATACCCATGAATGATTATGAACTAGTGTTTAATTCGATGTTGTATGTACAAACTATGCAAATATTAATGCTTAAATTGTGAATAAATATACACGGTGAATTTTAACTTAAGTTACAAAAGCTAGGAGAATATTCCTTAAGAAAAACTAGTAAAAAAATGTATTCACAGATTTGCTCTGAAGTCATTATTAAGGGAGTAATGAGCCCTCGAAAATTATGTACTTAAGACTAAACAACAATTTTATAACAATGTAACAAATGAGTAGAACAGTAACTGAAGCGAAGTATGTACTTTTATTGCTCAATGTACAGAAAGTAACACGACAATAGCCCTTGTGCAAACATTCATGTCTTATCTTAGCATATGTTCAAATTGCCGGCCACCAACATCCAAACAGCATCGACATCGCCGGAGAACGGACTGTCACACTTTTTTTAAACATTACGGGTGTGTTTTGGACACTGTTGCACGCTGCGACCATTTGGGGGTGAAGGTTGGGCTCGCGTTCCACGGGTGTACTGTACACGGCACTTTTGATGTGGCCCCACAGAATGAAATCCAGGGGATTCAGGTCTGGCGAGCGCGATGGCCATGGAACAAGCCCATGGCTGTCAAACCATCGTCTACCAAACGTGTAAATCAAAAACTGCCTTGACGTGCGACTGAAGTGCGCAGGTGCCCCATCGTGCCGGTACCACATTAGCACACGCACATCAAAGGGCACGTTTTCCAGTAGAGCCGGCAAGGTGTTTCCCATTGAGTCGTGATAGAGCTAACCTGTCAACCGATTCGGCAGGACGTGCGGACCAATTAAACAGTCACCCCGATGCCACATCACACATTGATCTAAAATCGCACTTGGTGAGCAAGGACGGAAGTAGCTCGTTGGTTTTCATATACCCAACAATACAGATTGAGACGGTTAAAATAAATATACATCAAGTCTAAATGTAGCCTCATCTGGGAACAACACAAAAGCATGGAAGTCACGATTTAATGCGCTTCTTAGAAATCAGACATAGAAGAGGCGTCTAAGTGGGTAATTGTCCATTCCTAGAGCTTGCACAGGTTGTAGGTGGTAAGGATGAAGCTTTTCCTCTTGCAATATGCGACATACCGTCATCTTCATCACTCGGCGATCTCCTAGACGTGTGCTTGTGCTGGGTGTGCTGTCTACATCATCAAGGATGTCTCCTTCCACTGCCACTGAAAGTGAACGAGGTTGACCTGTGCCGTACATATCTCGCCGTAGAGAGCCTGTCGTACGAATACGGTGGTCAACTCACTGTGCCGGAGCTCATCATTGCGGAAATAGTTCTGCGTAGAGCCTTACTCCTGCCCTTCCGCATGAGTGTGCAGCACCATATACACTAACTGCATGTCAGCCAGCTCCACAAAAGTAAAGCTCTCCATTTACACACTCCCGAGTACACAAAAAGTAGCTTCGGTGTGGGTAGCTTGCACGTACCACTGTTTGTTACGTAGCAGCCTTCCCCAGATGAATGTAGCAACTGCTGACACGTGCACACGTCTGGTTTAATAGCTGCGTGGTGGGGAGAAAGCATTTGATTTTCAACGGCTCATTGCTCCCATAACTTCAGAGCAAAACTCTATACACATTTTCTTACTAGTTTTTTTGTAAGGAATATGCTCCTAAGCTTTTTTTTTAACAAAGGTTAAAAATCACTCGGTATATGCATAAGAAATAATGTCTCTATAGATTATTAACTTGAAAACTAATATTTGTTCACATTTCAAGAATATAGTGTTTTAAATAATTCTTCTTACAAAACGGTCTACCTAGCAGATTATGAAGATCAGGCCAAGATGGTAAGTCTTAAAATTATATATAATACTAATCCCCCCCCCCTTTTTTTTTAAATAATAATAATAATAATAATTTTAAAAAATATTGATTTTATTTATGATCTTGACAACTTTTTTTAACAAGACCCCTTAAGTATTTCTAACGTTCAATGTGGCCCTTATGATCAAACCGGTTTCACACGCCTGCCCTAATGAGTCATAATTTATACTATTCAAGTTTTAAAAAATTATTCCTTTTGCCATGTTTATTTTAAATAAACATAAATGTATACATTCAATATGATGATTAAGTCCATTTTATACCACTAACATTATTTAAACTAAGAATGTAATGGCAAAAAATAAAAACAAGTATTAGAACGTTTTTACCCTCAAACCCACTTTCAAAAGAATAAACAACAGGAATAAGAGGGAGAGGGGTACACTTAATGATTACTTCAGGAGGGAGCTTTTGAGCGGGGATAAGCTAATTGAATTTAATTGAGAGAGAATACATTGGGAATGAACCAACAAAATCAGGTTAAGAAGGCTTGAGAGTGGAGGTCTAATTACATGATGTAGAAGATACTAACTGAGGCAGTGGCGAGTCTACTGTTTTACCAACAAAGAAAATAGTAATAAATAAAGTGTAACATTTTAGAAAACATTATAAAAAATTGTTGAAAGTAAGGAATGGTTATAATTAAATGTGTTAATACGGTGGCAAGATGCAACATATTTAACAACATGCAACATCTTGCCGTCGTAATAACACATTGTGTTTTTCACAACGATTCAATATCCATGAGTACCATACTACCGAAACATGTCGGAATTAAGTAATCTAGCATCTTTCTAGTGCTAGATATCATAAAGGAGTAATGGGACATGGAAACAGATAAGACTTAGATTATTCCACATCAATTAATTACTTCATTAAATTTGTTTGACAGATGTTAACCTTAAAACTTTATTTTTTATTTCACAACATAGTTGATCTCAAAAGATTGTTTTGCCCATACTATATTGTATATCTCAAAGTTTTTGTATCATCAATTTTAACGTGTAAACATATATTTTAGACTTTTCATCAACTCGTGTATGGTCCAGTCGATGATGCATTATTAATTTTATATAAATGTTCATATCTGGCAATATGTTTTTTCACTAGAAATAAGTTATTATCATACATTTTGACTTATAATTTCACTTAATACATCTACCAATTTAGTAACTATTTATTCTATAAATTTAATTTTTTATATATATTTCTAGAGCAATCTATATCAGTCTTGAGGTGACCTGGCGGTCTAGGGGTAAGGTGATAGACTTCTATGCTGGCGGCTGGGGTTCAATCCTCGGTCCCGGCAAAAATTTATCTGATTACCAAACCCTTCCTTCACCTCTGACAAGACATCTTGTGAATGTGAGGAATGCCAGGCCTCCACCGTGGTTCGGATTCCACGTTAAACTGTAGGTCCTNGCCGGGGTTCAATCCTCGGTCCCGGCACAAATTTATCTGATTACCAAACCCTTCCTTCACCTCTGACAAGACATCTTGTGAATGTGGGGAATGCCAGGCCTCCACCGTGGTTCGGATTCCACGTTAAACTGTAGGTCCTTCATTTCATCTCACAATCACCCTACCATTTCACATTAGCGTAAGTGCGTATAACCCGAACGGGTAGTAAGACGCGGTGCTAATAATAATAATATATCAGTCTTAACTTTTAATAAAGTGTAAGGTCAAGAAATATAATTGGTTGATCGTGGGAAAAGGACTCCCTGAACTTTAATTGGATTATTAAAAACCAACTCAAAATAGCTTCTAGAAGTATCAAATTTTCAAACTCCCAGATCCCTCTTTGTCTTGGCGGAGGAGGAGGTCTTTACCTCCCATCTTTCCCAACCTTAACTGTTTTAACAATCTAGTTGCTATCTTCTTCTTCATCCGTTCATTCGAGTACGACTCTAATTCACTCTACGGATCATTTCCCTCCATTAGTTTCTATTCCTCGTAGCTTAATTTTACTCAACCATTTTCATTTTCATGTCATGTCCATATTGATGGCATAAAACCAATATATTCGTGGTTTATCAGTTCCTCTTTCACCATTCACCATGCCGAGCATGATATCCTTTCTCAGAGAGACGCCTCCCATAACTTGGCGAGAATAAGATAGCCTTTGCCTTACTATTTTGGTCCCTAAGGAAAAGCTTGGCTTGACGAGGTCTTAGACACCCTTATTGCTAATCCTGACTGGTCCACGATATTCTCACTAGTCTCCGCCAGCACAGACGCTCAAATGGATCTATATTAATTCTCCTGTCAGCTTTCTTCAGAGTCCGGGTTTAATAACGGTAGATTATTATGGGGGGAAACAATTGCACTGACCAGTCTGCATTTGGTTACCAGGTTGATGTGTCTGTTTTTCTAGATTTTTGGGTTTGGCTCCAATGTACACACCTGCTTCGGTGGCCGAATGGACTAAGGCGTCACTCTCGTCTTAGACTAAACTGCCGATGACAGGGAAATCAGGGTTTGATTTCTGGTCGGGTGTACTGAGAGTGGGTTTTCCAAAAATAGTTTTCCATTCTCCGCCCACAAAAATGATGGTGCATTCCCTCAAAATTCCTTAACCTTAGTTCTTTAGCGTAATTAGTACATGTGCGTAAAAACCTGAACAGGTATTAAGACGCGGTGGACAAAATTAATGTACGCCCTGATCGTTCTCGATACGCATGTGCTAGTTATTCATGGGCGCTTGGTTCTATTGTCTTGTACCCCGTCCGGGTAGCAGGCACGTTCGTCTCCTACTAGAGATTATAATTTGGTTCTGATTGCAAATGAATTAATGAATATTAAATGAAAACTAGATTTATTATTATTATTATTATTAGCACCGCGTCTTACTACCCGTTCGGGTTATACGCACTTACGCAAATGTGTGATGGTAGGGTGATTGTGAGATGAAATGAAGGACCTACAGTTTAACGTGGAATCCGAACCACGGTGGAGGCCTGGCATTCCCCACATTCACAAGATGTCTTGTCAGAGGTGAAGGGAGGGTTTGCTAATCAGATAAATCTGTGCCGGGACCGAGGATTGAACCCCGTACCCCCAGCACAGAAGTCTGACACCTTACCCCTAGACCACCAGGTCACCTTTTTTACATTTATTAATAAGTTAATTTATTTAGACACGTTTTTATGATAAAAATGTTAAGAATAACAGTATTTACTATTGCCTTTACATCGTTATACTAAAAACTGAATTAATGTGCATGCCGTAGTGATTAACTAACTCACCTTTGAACGCCTTGACTACCTTAACCCCTGAACGTGAGCGTTGCCCTGGGTCGCGGGATTTCAATATCACTCCGCGGGATCCACCAGCAAGTCAGCCCTTGACGCTTTCTATTCCAACAGATGTGTGTTAAGGGCTGTCCCTTCCCTATGAGCCACTCATGTAACCCACTGGATTGGGTAAGTCTTTTTGGTGGTCATTTCATTTAACAGTAGATGAAATTATTTAAATATCAGGGTAATAAACCATAAACTAAACACATTGTTATCATCCAATTAGAAAGTGAGGAAAGCAGGCCATATTATTTTACTTTGGGGACGAGAGTTAGGATATGTTGACAATAAATACGTTACATTATAGATTAGATACGTAGCGACTTTTCCTAAATATAGTATTATAATAAAATGTTATGAAAATGTTTACGTATTTCCTTAAAATTCAAGCATCTCAGCTTATTCTTTAAATCCAGATGGTTTATACTAGTATTGTCAAATAAGTTCACTAAGAAAATAAATACGTTTCTCCAAACAAATAATTACTTTTAAATATATTTTTTAATTCGTGCTAATGTGTAAAACAATTTAACTGTACTGTAGATTTAGGTACCTCATGACAATTATGTCAAGGTCCATGTATGTTCCCCCGTACTTCCACAGAGTGAGGTACCGCAATACATCGCTAGAGTGCTGTACTGGCCACATTGTCTTCGCCATATTACCTTCCTGGAACCATTTCTCCAGTGGAGTGCTGGAGAAGTAACGCCTCATGGTTATATGGAACAGTTTCACGTTGGGATACTGGAACAAGGCAAACCATTTCATCTTGGGTTGTTATTCCAATATTCTAAAACATTAAATAAGTAGCCCTACCTTTGTTCCGAGCTTATACTGAAACAAGTTGAAATCCTTCACTTGAATCTAACAATCTTAGCACTTTAAAATTTTGATTCTTAAATAAATTGCACTTTCAAGATCAAATTTTCCCACCCCTAACCTTTAGATCGCAAATATCAGCCCGGAAGGGCGCCATTACCATTCTTGTTGTGTTCGTACGTATCCCTATGTCGTGTCCATTTTCGAAAGCCCTTCGGGGCTGGTGTTAATGTTTGTCCCTTTATGTTTCCCCATGTTTTTATTCATGTTTTATATGTATGTTTATAAAGAAATAATAATAAAAACCTAACAAACAAACAAACAAGATCAAACAGATCAAATCAATGGCGGAGCAATGAGATTATTTGGTAAAAATTGGGTTTGATATATTTTATTTAGTATTTTTAAAATTATAATTTACTATTTATAAAATTTCCCTTGTATTTTGGATGTAGTCATGTTGAATATTTCTGAAATGCATAAAGTTTTTTCATTAAACTTAATAGTCTATGTGCTGTTGGAGTCTGGTTTGTAACGTGTTATCAGAAATGTGGTGTGTTGATGTATAGCAAGCCTACCTTCCATGGTTATACTGTGGCTTGACCTATCAGATAGAGCCATTGTGTAGTTCATCAAGGTAGGGTTAACTTACAGGGTAAACAAAGTGTTGAACCATAACATATGTTTAATGTTAACTTTAGCAGGATTTATGAGTTTCAATGAAGGATGTACTGGAGCGTCGCTTGCTCACACTTCCGAAAACAAGAGTACGATGGGGCAGAGGCGCAGGAACTAGGGGGTACGGGGGTAAATTTTACCCCCCTAAGAAATGGAGGGGGGTAAAAAGTATCATTTTTACCCCTCCGCTCTCAAACAAATATAATAAAACTTTTAGATACTAGAAAGATCTTGTTGAGGCAAGATACACAGTTCACTCTAAGGTAACATAATAAAATTAAAATATAATCCTGTTTCGAGTGGTTTTATTGGCGAGTCCTGACCTATCGTAGGTACTGCTTAGTGCTTGGGACAGCAATCACCAGTCTCCACCACGCCCTTCTGCTAGGCGCGACAGTGCTGCTATGTTACTTTACAAGTCCACTTGTGACTTGTGCCAAAGTCTTGGAGGGGGAGGGGTTGAGCCAGAAGAGAGGTAGGGGTTGTAAATACCGTCTGGTATTCACTCATTCACGTGGGGAGTGGTGACTTGAGTGTGTCATCAGACAACAAAGATACGTTTGTTTTTTTACTGTTACCTTAAGTCTTACGAATTGAAGTGGACAATGAAGAGATCTCATGATGGGAAGATAACAACCTTCTTCAAAGCCAAGCAGAGACAATCAAAAGAACAATGTCCTGGTAAGTTATAACAATGAATTAAAACTGATCAATAAATTATTATCATCTCTTAGAAAGATAATTCCATTTCAATTGGTCACTAAAATTATTCTTTTATATATACAGAGCCTAGAGAAAGTCTAATAGTAAAATTCTGATTTTGAGTTTCAAATAAAAATATTTTTTATATCTTTTATAGATCGCTTATACTTCAATAAAGATTTTTTTATATGTATATCGCAGGTGCTGACGATTGCAATTTACTGCAACATCAAGATGGAACCAATGAAACTTTTGCAACCAGTTCCGGAGATAAAATATCACTATCACAGTTTGAAGCCAACAATGTAGAAGCAGCGGGACACTCCTCAAAATTTGGTACTCATAAAATGATTAATTATTATACACTTACTCAAGTACAATCAGGGGGCGCACCCACGGGGGTAGCTTTGGGGTCTGAAGCCCTCCCCCAGAAGTTAAGGATATTACAAAAATATTATTAGCATTATGTTCCGTCAATTAATCAATTATATTTTTTAATTATATTTATTATAAATTAAATTTGTACAGTAATTAGGGCTTTTCAAAGGATTACTTTTTTATGTGGATTTTAATTTTACTGTTAATTTTCACTTAAATGAAAACTGGACCTGTGATAATGTAATATTTTCTAGAAATGGTTAAAGTATTTACTCTTTGTACATAGAGTTTTGAAGTGGGTACAGTACTTGAAATTATTATGTTAGAGCAATTATGTAAATACTATTGTATCAGCAGTTGAGATATTAATATATGCCCCCACCCCCACCAACTGCAAATCCCGGGTGTGAAGAAGAATGTGTAAACACAGACCTGTTAACCAGTGGCGTACACAGTGACAGAGGGTAGGCCGAGGATCCGCTTTTGGTACAAATTAGCTCAAATATTATCATTTACATACTTTGAAATAAAAAAAATTCCCGGGGGAGAAACCCCTGGAACCCCACTTTTTAGGGGGCATCGCTGAATCTCTATCTTTCTTACCCCCCTACTTCAAATAAAATTTCCAAATATTAGAGTAATTGAAATATATAATGCTGCAATTATGAAAATTATTATGTAAAAATCCCCCCCTCCCAGCTTAAAATTCTGGGTGCGCCCCTGAGTACAAATGCAATCGAAAGATATCTGAAGAAATTGAATACAGGTTCAACCAACCAGATTTTCAAGAGTACTGCATATTGGAGGAAATCTTACTCTCGAAGTCAAATAAATTTACTGAACCCATGATGAAAGTTTTGAACAAAAGAAGTATTTGCCCAAAAGAGCTGAAAACTGAGCTGACGATGTGTAGCAAAATCATTCATTTTTCTAGCATCTCCAGCACGTTCACCGAATTTCAAGGCCTGCACGAGGAAACACGAAGTTTATTTCCTCACACTGAAGAGATTTCGAAAACTCTGATAGTGATACCAGCTACATCAGCTACTGCAGAAAGAAGTTTTTCAATGCTTGGACGCATAAAAAACTATCTTCGCTCCACGATGAGGCAACGTAGACCAAATCACCTGTGTCTGCTTAATGCATACCCTGAGAGATTCAACAAACTTGACATTGCGAAACTAGTTAGTGGTTTTATAGCTAGTAGCAAATATAGAGCAAAGGTGTTTGGAAACGTACTTTAATTTTGTTGTTTTTAATCATTTTGAGTTGAGCAGCATCAGATATATTTTTTCTTAATTAGTTTTGTGTGTATTCATTCTAATGTTTGGCATGCCCATACTTAATTAGAAAAAAACACATTTAGACTGTTAAATATTACATTTTATTGGTCTTTTTTAAATCTAAAAAATGTTATTCCCTATAAAAGCCCATGATTATATTTACCCCCCCAAATAAAAACGTTCCTGCGCCACTGCGATGGGGTGTATATAAAATTTATGATCGTTAAGTAAAAAAAACTAGTAGTAAAGAACAGGACTGTGACTCCCCCGACCCAAATTGAAGTTTTTTAAGTGACAATGAAAGCGACATTGACCGATTTATTTCCAACAATAGAAATCGCTCAGGGGAGTGGACCCTTTATTAGATCATGGTGAGGATGCAAGAACCCCTCGCGGTGGCCATTAGAGGAATACTCGCGATCACACCAGAAAACAGACCGGACGTGTCAATCAGGGGCGGATTTACTCATAGGCCTAGTAGGCACGTGCTTATGGCGGCAGATTTTAGGGGAGGCAAATTTCTTATGATGAAAGAAAATACATATTTTTCTACCAGTCAAAACAATTTTATGGCTTCATCGTGTGTGTGATTGCTGTGCTTTGGTGTATCTGCATACCATCATGACATAGGATCACCTTAATTCACTGACATTCGTCTTAATTGAAGGTCACTTATTGGATAAAATGGATTTCATGTTCTGAAAATTGAAAAATGACACCTGGACACGGGAATCGAACCCGGGGCCTTCGCCTTAGTACTCCAATGCTCTTACCACTAAGCTATCCAGGATTAGTCCCATGCCCATGACCATTCTTCACTCTTCACTCATAGTTTAAGGCAGAGTCTATGATGGACGAGCGCCCACCACATGTTAGCGAGGAAAGTGCTAACATTTGCGGATAGAGGGTGTCATGTGGTCATCGTAACGAGCCTTCTGGCTGTTAGTCTCAGTTATCTAGACCGGCGCCGCTACTTCTTTATTTAAGTAGCTCCTCATTTATCCTCACGAGGCTGAGATGATTCTGTTCCAGAACGACTGTTTCACAGAAAGATCTGGAATATCTGGGGATCGATCCTGGGACGTCTGGATCTGTTTTCAGGAAATCTGACCACTGGTCCACAGGTGCATAATACAATGCAAGTATCTATTTCAAGATATTTACAATTAAGAAACCTGCTCTTCCGTGTGGTTCAGCTATTCAGTGGATTGACATGAACCTAAGTTCCAACCACAACCATATTATTGATATTATCTTTCAAAACTAACAACTATAGCCATATTATAGATAATATCTGTCAAAATTAACAACTGTAACCATATTATAGATATTATCTGTCTAAAATTAACAACTGTAACCATATTATTGATATTATCTTTCAAAATTAACAACTCTAACCAAATTATTGATATAATCTTTCAACATCAACAACTGCAGAACAGATTACTTGATGTGAACAGTGGTGTGACTAGGGGGTGAGGTTAGGGGAGGGGGAGAGTACCGCACCACGTGACACTATCAAAGAGGGTAACGCCAAAGTAATTGTCTACTCAAATGTTGTATATTGTATCAGCAGACATTTATTATTTAAAAAAATATCCTTGTAGCTTGCTGTGATCACAAAAATATTTGTCATAAGCACAGCTTACATTGTACTGTATCAATATACCTACAAAGACAACTCTATCCATTAATGTATTCCTCTCATGTAACAGTAATGTTTAACTAGTTAAAATGAACGTAATTATGATGTAGTTCTTAAACGTTTTTACTTCAAGTTCTATTGTTTTTATACCGAATTTTCTCTTTGACCACATGAAACTATGTAGCTGTAAATGTATCTCAACTATGCTTGTGATATTGAAATTTAAAGATATGATTTCAGTTTTGCAAGTCGTGTCACTACTATTTATATTACTTTCAGTGATATATTAGAATTACGATTTACGAATAACGTTATTACTAAAAATTATTAGCACCGCGTCTTACTACCCGTTCGGGTTGTACGCACTTACGCTAATATGTAATGGTAGGGTGATTGTGAGATAAAATGGAGGACCTACAGTTTAACGTGGAATCCGAACAATCGGTGGAGGCCTGGCATTCCTCACATTCACAAGATGTCTTGTCAGAGGTGAAGGAAGAGTTTGGTAATCAGATAAATCTTTGTCGCGACCGAGGATTGAACCCCGGCAGCCAGCATAGAAGTCTGACACCTTACCCCTAGACCGCCAGGTCACCTATTACTAAAAAACATTATCAAGAATTCTGTATGGTATGTTATTGTAAGGTGTCCATCGGGGTGACACCAACCCTAGTTACGTCACTGTCACATGATAACAGTACGTCCTCGATTAACATGGATTTGAGTTACGGAGATTCATATATACGCTTTTAGATTTCTTTGAATTGCGATTAGCATCACTATCCATCAAGCATCTCTTTAAACATGATAGATTCATATTAAGCTGACGCATGGCGGATGACGTCATTGACATTTTATTTGCTTATAGCTTTGGCTGTCCTTTGAAACGAATATATATATATTATGCCAAAAATACATCGTAGACTTACATGGTTTTTAGACTTGCGCGGAAACTTTAGGAACGAATTAGCCGTGAAGTTGAGGACTTACTGATAAAAGTAGTTCTTGTAACTTTCGTGTGAATACCATCGTATGGAGATTACACTAGAGCAAAATAAATATGTCTTTCGTTGGCAGTGATAGATAAAAAATAAGAATCATGTTTACTTAGTAAAAATAATATCTAGCATTTTATGTCATTGATGGTAGAATACATTAATAGAAACAAACATGTCGGTCTATATCATACCTCATAGTATGATATCACCCACAAATTAATTTAAATTTAAAAAAATATACCAACAATATATTAAGCTGTTTGTACTCTTTTCGCCCCTATTTGGATTATTGACATTTAATTACACTAACTGGTAAGGGATGAGCAAGGTGTTATTAAGAAAATATAGTTTACATGGCATTGAGAGCTAGGGAAAAATCATTTTGCAAAAAAAAAAAAAGTACACCCGACCGGGCTTCGAAGTGAAACCTCGATCTTCTCATCACCAGCAATCCAGTTTAATAGAAGAGTGACGCGTTGGAGCTTTCGGCCACCGATGCGGGCAATTAACTAATTAATGTTTAAATAAAATATTGTGTCTGTCTGAGAATATTACTGCAAGCCTATATTAGACATTACGATCGATTGGTCGACCTCGGTGCTCTTGGGGAGAGGTGATTGCCTCAGGACCAGACGTTCGTGGGTTCCAACCCAGCCGGGGTCGACGGATTTTTCTTGAACGATAACAATCCGTAGCACAACTTCCTTCGGAGGGGCAGTAAAGCCGTTGGTCCCATGTCGATTGTGGTATGTTAAACGAACCCTGAAGGGTATATGAAAATACCTTTCCAGCAAAAATTTGTAAGCCTTTTTTCTCTCGCTCATTGAAATTCTCGGGTGCTGATATAATCAGTTGGTTCATAAAGTGCACGTTAAATACCTCAAATAGATAAAATACAATAATTGATGTTGTGTTGTACTGACCTGCGCAAGCAATCTTACAGTTTGACTGTAAAATGGTGACGATGCATCCATGCCGTGATCCAGACATGTGTGCAGAAGATATATCAAACAGTTCGGGTTGGCCTTTGCAGCAGATTCCAACGCGCATGTCTGACGCGGTTTCAACAAGATGGCGGGCTTGCAAGAAGAGAGCGGCACACATGAAGATTCGATGAAGATAATATGATTATCACCTTTTATTGGTTCTTGAAACAATGCAGGACTATTGTTTTTCAAGCTCCTTTGATTAACTGTCGAGATTATATCCATGGAATGTTGTCTGGTGTACCAGATGATTGCTGTTACCAGTCCACAGAACATAACCACGAGGAGGAATTGTTTCCGAACGGTCATTATTATAGCTTGTGGATCGTGGCGGGTGGTGATGCTAACAGAGATACGGTGACATATTGCACGGCCGGTGAGCACGATTTCGTGACCACTCGCAATGTTGGACCAAACAATGAACCAATTGGGTGAAAAATAAGAGCGATATTTATTATCAACAGGGCCCGGATTTAGATGTCATGTCCTCTTTTCATTGGTCCGTCACAAGCGCTGCTCGCAACTACATAAACTAGGTTCAAGATCACCTGGTTGTAGAAATATAAATTTCATAGGTAATTTTGTGGTAATTTTTGGTCATTTTTGAAATTAAAGTAATATTTTCTTGGTTAGGCAGTTTTCAAAAGTTATTTTAAGGCACACGTGTCAAATAAGTATATTTTTAAATACGGTTGATGTTTTTGGTAGGCCATGGGATATGCGTCCTGTTTGAATGTCTGGTTGTAAAATACACATTCTTGGTGAGACTGTAACTAGGCTGGAGAGGGTTGCGTTGGGAGGGGTAGCTATTAATTCTGAAGGAGGTATTTATTATTCAATTCAGCAGAACGAAAGATTTTAGTTGTTAAAGGCTTTTCATTGCTAATGTATATTTTAGTTTTCATTTGTAAAGCACGTGTTTGATTTAGCCGTGTGCATTTATTACACCTCTTTTTTCACATTTTTAGATCATTTTTTTAGTGAAAATTTGAAGTCAATTTTTAGAACCTCTTGGTCATGTTATTGATCACATTTTATTGATTGTTGGGTAGTAGAAATATGGTCCCTTCTTATTAAATATATCTGAAACCTTAGCTCAATCAACACCTCGTCTACGGTCTACTGAACTAAGATAAAGAGTCCCAGGTTCAGTTTACGGAAAATCTAGGCGATTATTTATTAAATTGGGGGTTTATATTTCCCAATGATGACTTAACGACCGGAGAAGTGAGGGTTTGTTTTACAACCATGCCAGTTTGTAAGTCTTGTGCTGAAATAATCAATCGATTCAGAAAGTACATGGCTTTAAGCTCTATACCCGCTTAGATTGCCGTAAGGTCTAACGCGCTACTCTCGCAGTATACTAGATTGCCGATAACGAGGAGATCAAGGTTCTAGTTTCTGTCGGGTGTATTTTCCTAAACGGTTTTCCACTCTCCCTCCACGTAAATGTGGGTACACTTTCTATAAATATAACTTTTCTAATTCTTAAAACCATTAGCATACATAAGTATATAACCCGGACGGTTAGTAAGACGTGGTGCTAAAAAAATAATAAATAATAAAAACAAGCTATTCTTAAAGACTAAACTGTATTATTATTATTATCATCACCGCGTCTTACTACCCGTTCGGGTTATACGCACTTACGCTAATGTGTAATGGTAGGGTGATTGTGAGATGAAATGAAGGACCTACAGTTTAACGTGGAATCCGAACCATGGTGGAGGCCTGACATTCCCCACATTCACAAGATGTCTTGTCAGAGGTGAAGGAAGGGTTTGGTAATCAGATAAATCTGTACCGGGACCGAGAATTGAACCCCGGCCACCAGCACATAAGTCTGACACCTTACCCCTAGACCGCCAATTATTATTATTAATTTCCGTTCGTGATAACCAAGCTTCATTATTCAGAGACTTACTATCAATAACAACTTTTCTGATAGGGCAAATGGATGTTCCTATAAACTATAGCTGTACACAATTAGCTGTTTTATATATAATTATGTTTTGATGTTTAGGCTTGCTTAATATTGATGCGTCATTCTAAACCAACAACGAACAGTGCATGCATGACTTTTTCATCTTTAGCGCCGCGGATTTTACGCCAACGGTGCATAGTTAATAATAATTCACATACAGTTTTATTTTGTCGTGTTTTTCCATCACGTTTCCCTACCCCATTTGGCTTTTACGCTTAATAATTAATTAGTCTAATGGAATAAGGACCAGGAAGATAGAATTTATAAGAAAGATATCCGATTATCGTAGAGGAAGAATTGAAAAACATTTGGTAAACATTTTTTGCACACCCTACCGGGTTCCTATCTTCTTGTCATTGGCAGTTAGTCCATTCTACTGCTACACTGAGCACACTCATTGCGTACATTAAATAAACGGGATAATTTGTGCATTCAACAAAATGTTTCGAACTAAACTATGGACATTACGTATTATGCACGACTTTTAGTAGAGCTATCAGCCTATGAGAATACAAGAAAAGCTAGTAGTCAGATATAATACCAGGATACACAGCAGAAGAGGAAAAAACCTCTGTAACTTACATGTTTTAAAATGTTCTAGAAGGAGCCATATTTGTTGGCTAATTAATACTCTTCTTCGCTCCAGTGTAAATAACATCATGTGAATATGGTTGAAAATAAAGGTAAAATATTACACTTTGGTGTCTGTTGTAATGAAGCTCCACTCAAATATGTATGACCATAACAGATTCAGAACAAAAATAAATAATTAAATAATAACTTGGCTAGTATAAGTTCATAAATAAAGGGTTAATTAATAAAGCTAAATAGTACAAAAATACTAGTTTTCTACTTCGTCTGATAATTCACAATCAATGTTTGCATGTTCATAATCATTAGAGGCCATTTAGGCTTATACGAGCTTAAGCGATCGTTAACAGTGTTTCCTGGCGTTAACTGTTTAAAATGGTCGTGTTTCCACGAGATTGAGCGAAGTTAGTAGTGTTTCCTGGCGTTAACTGTTTTAAATGGTCGTGTTTCCACGAGCTTGCGTGACGTTAGCAGTGTTTCCTGGCGTTAACTGTTTTAAATGGTCGTGTTTCCA
>CABFOV010002836.1:0-19903 GCA_902141375.1 Timema poppense | reverse complement strand
ACACCTACAGTTTCACCTTGAGGTTGAACTGACAGGCTGACCTGAGACAATTCTACCTGTCCCAGCTCACTCCCACACACCTACAGTTTCACCTTGAGGTTGAACTGACAGGCTGACCTGAGACAATTCTACCTGTCCCAGCTCACTCCCACACACCTACAGTTTCACCTTGAGGTTGAACTGACAGGCTGACCTGAGACAATTCTACCTGTCCCAGCTCACTCCCACACACCTACAGTTTCACCTTGAGGTTGAACTGACAGGTAATATCACAATTCAATAAACCATAAATATTTTAAGAAACAAGTGTTAAAAAGAACATGAGATAATATTAGATGAAACAGATAATACAGTGTAATAAGATAGATAAGTTAACTTGATAAAAGTGGGATCATAAAAATATAGAGGTTAAATGAAAGTTGAGATATATTCTTATCTGAAAGTTTTGAATGCTCTTGTTCCTTGTAATTCTGGAGTGAAATTGTCACGACATGTTTCGGCGCTGCATAGGCACCATCCTCAGGTCATAAATGAATCCTGAAATGAGTTCTTTCCACGACGAATCGAATAGAACTGACTAGACTGAGTTCTATTTTATTGAATTGTGATATTATAACTTCCTGAAATACAAGAATAAGCAAACTCATAAACTTTTATCAAAGGATAGGCATCAATTCTCAAATAAACTCAATTAACTTTTGTTTTAATTATAATTGTATTGTCTTTTTATCAGTATTGTACACTTCATCTTTTACTTTAACTCATGTCTTTAATACATGTATTTTAATATGTTTTTTGTTTTTGGTTATATATGTGTTTTCCGACTCACATTTTTAATGTGTTTTTATAATGTCAAGTATTAAATTTTAACTTTTATTTTAAAAAATTTTCTTTTATCACAATCTTTAGACTCAATGCATAATCTCTATTCCTTGATCACAATCAATCATTTTACTTGAATTCGTGTTTTATTAACAATTTTGCTAAGTATTCCATATACTCTTTATGACAAGTAAACTTAATTGTATTATCTTTATAATTTATATCAATAACTTAATTTTCTGTCTTATTTTTCTCTTTCAATTGATTTCTATTTTTATCAATTAGGACAATAAAATGTGTTTGTGTTTGCTAAAAAGGTTTTTTCTTCCAAAAAGGAATGTTGACTATATGGTTTGGTTCGGCTACTGGAATTCATATTGATAGCTTAGCAATCAAAATTCAGAATTTGGGATAAGTATAAAAATATTAACCAATCATCACCAGTACACACCACACATTAAACTAACTAAACCTTAAATTTACCCATCACATTATTTATAACATGCCATTAGTATTAGGAACTTTTATTCAAAAAGTTTCTAGTTTTTTTTTAGCAGTGCGTATGTATTAATGATGCTAATGGTTTTAGGGATGAGAAATGTTATATTTACAAGAACTGTACCCGCATTTGCTCGGAGGCAGAATGAAAAAATATTTCTGAAGGGAAACCACCCTCAGTACACACAGCCAAGATTCAAACCTAGATCTCCCAGTCATTAGCAATTGTTATACCCGACTTGTTGCCTACCAATATACTGTTCTTAATCACAACAATTTTTTTTTTTGTAAATAATGTATTTTAACATAAGAATGATGGCAGGGACTAGTTTTACATATTTTCTTGTGATTTTATTTTGATGTGGTTTAAGTCATTAATAATAATAAAAAAATGTCAACCTTTTGAGGGGGAGGGGGAGTTTGAACTCCCAAAACCCTCCCCTGGCTACGGCCTTGAGGGAACATCAACAGTTTGTACCTACACAAACAGAAACTTAGTTTGCTGGAAATTACTTAAATAAAAAATCAATAAACATGCATCGTTATCATTAAAAAATAAAGATTTATATTTAGCTATTTACATATTTATTTAAACTTTGTAATGTTCAAAGTGTATAATTCTCTAGATAAATCAAACACAGGGCAGACATTATTATGCTTGAACTTATAATAGATTATATATTTATGTTTTAAAATATCGCTATGATATTTTTGAGATGTTTTAAATAACTTGATGTTGTATTCGAGGTTTAAAGTTAACAAAACTTTTTTATTGATTTTTTTCGCATAGTATAATAATGTTCACTTATTGAGAATACAGAATAAGCCCCTCTTGTAAAAGTAAAACTTTAATGTTGGTAGTGCTGGAGACTGTGGTATACTATCCAGGGATGAGACAATCCCCTTGTTGATAATGTACTATCGCAATGTTGGTAGTGCTGGAGACTGTGGTATACTATCCAGGGATGAGACAATCCACTTGTTGTTAATGTACTATCGCAATGTTGGTAGTTCTGGAGACTGTGGTATACTATCCAGGGACGAGACAATCCACTTGTTGTTAATGTACTATCACAATGTTGGTAGTTCTGGAGACTGTAGTATACTATCCAGGGACGAGACAATCCACTTGTTGTTAATGTACTATCGCAATGTTGGTAGTGCTGGAGACTGTAGTATAATATCCAGGGATGAGACAAACCACTCGCTGTTAAAGTACTATCGCAATGTTGGTAGTGCTGGAGACTGTGGTATACTATCCAGGGAATTGCTTCTGTCTCGGGGAATACCCGCACACTTAGCAAGGTCACTCAGCTGTTGGAGAAACCCAGTTGCAATGACCGAATGTTGTGGTGACAACAATGCGTCGGACATCACTCCCAGCCTCACAGTGTCACCGTAGTTCATTATAGTCAGAGACAAACCTAACAAACAAAAATAAATAAACATTAGCTTGCACAATATTTATTGTCATTTATTAACTTAATTCCCATGTCGGTGACCTGGCGGTCTAGGGGTAAGGTGTCAGACTTCTGTGCTGGCGGCCGGGGTTCAATCCTCGGTCCCGGCAAAGATTTATCTGATTACCAAACCCTTCCTTCACCTCTGACAAGACATCTTGTGAATGTGAGGAATGCCAGGCCTCCACCGTGGTTCGGATTCCACGTTAAACTGTAGGTCCTTCATTTCATCTCACAATCACCCTACCATTTCACATTAGCGTAAGTGCGTATAACCCGAACGGGTAGTAAGACGCGGTGCTAATAATAATAATAATTCCCATGTCTTGAGATTGTCTGGGCTCTTACACTTTATTTCAATATTCTTTATAGTCAATTTCATTACTTTTCCTTTTACGATGCAATAGTTTCTTAATCCAGACACTAAAATATATTAGTAGTCGCGACAGTACAGTCCATTCACAATAGGAGTGCTGGTGATAAACGACAGCTATCAGAAGATGAAAAAACGGCTAAAAGTAAAAAAAATAGGTAATTAAAAACTTTTACTTTTGTGAAAGTTTTAACCACCAAAAGTGATAACTTAACTTATGGTCATGCATATCACATGGTTTCGCGAATGAATACATGAAAGTAGAACTGGTAGATTTAGCTAGCTGTCACTTACCTACACTCCTACCGTAGATAAAGTATATATACTAAGTTTTAAAGTTGCTAAACCCCAATTTTTATACGAATACCCCTTTAGACCACCAACATTGGATGAAAGTGACTAAAATTTGTCATTAAAAAAATGTATAATTTGATTATTAATTTTAAAGTTCATCTAGTGATATATTAAAAGCCTCTAATAATAATTCCTTATGTATTACTGTGTATTTTATCTTAACATAATTAAATAAACGGGCTAAGAATATAACTACAATTTGGAAAACTTCAATTTTCGCCTTTGTAGCAACATGAATTTCCAGTTTCAAAATAATGGACTTCCTATGAAAATCAGACTTTATTTTAAATTAGCTTCACTCATTTTAATGGTGATTATAAGTTATTATAAACAGGATAAAAACTATGACATTATTATAATGATACTGGGGCACGGGTATAGAACCCAGTACCCTTAGTCTTGTGTGTCAATAAATACTCTAACCACTGAGCTTTCCGGGCTTATACAGTTCCCGGAACGGTGATTCTATTTAAGGCAATTGAACTCCATGTTTATGAACTATCTTAATTTATGACGAATGATCCTGCTCATGAATCTTATCAGGTTGTTTTTTTATAACAAAAACTGGTTTGACCAAAATAAATAAAATGTTGCTTAAGTAGATATATTTAGATTAATATTCTACATACAGCAGCCTAATATCAATAGTTTTTGTATATCTTATCATAGCCATTGCGGAATTTGATTATTACTTTTTATCCTCATTTAAAAAGTTTTGGGTTTGAATACCACAATACTCGTGACAAATATTCAAAACCTTGGTGGTCTTGGGGATAAAGTGCCCGCCTTAGGACCCAATGCTCGTGAGTTCAAAACCCGGCTGAGGTCTACGAATTTTTCTCTTTTTTCGGAGGAGAAGTAAAGCCGTTCTCCCCCATGTTCATTGTGGCAGGTAAAATTACCCTGGATAAGGATATAGAAATACCTTTTCCGGCCAAATTGGTAAGACCTTTCGCTCTCGCTCATAAAAAATCCGTAATAATCGGTCGGTTCAGAAAGTGCACTCCCTAAATAAAATGTTAAAAAGACTAGACTGGGACGCTGAGAGATATTTCAGTGGGGTGGTTTGATTTGGTCTTCCCCAACTATTTTAAATTAAAATAATACTAAACATTCAATCCTAAATTATTGCTTTTATCAAATTTTGATCAAAAGTCCCGTTGAGTAATTTTGAGAGTACCCACAATACATCATGTGTGAAGATATACGATGGCACTAAATCTAAAACCATCCCGTTTTTCATTTATTGGTGTTGTTTATAAACAATTTCTTAAGACAAATGTAAACTCGCGTGTTTAGTGAATACTGTTACTAGCTTTGTAATCTACACAAGTAGTGGCTGAAAGATCATTTTTACAAACTTAAATATTTCAAAAATATAACTTACACTGACCATTCATTGACTTGGAATTTAGAATCAAATTTGCTCTGGTCAGAAAAAGTGGAAGCTGATGTGTTAAGTAGATTTAAAAACTATTACAACACAAATAGCATCGGAATTAAATGTACTGAAAATAGCTTCAGTGGTATTTATAAATATAATATGTTGAGGGCCGCTTGAAACCTGCCAGTCAACCCCGAAACTACGTGCGGAAAACTAAGCTAAATGTTTCTAATTACCCAATATTATTTTAAATGATTTGTACAAAAAGCTTAAATAACTGCTATTTATTGTTAAAGTCACAACTAAATATCATATTCTTTAAATTGAAACATCCCACCTGGACACGGGAATCTAACCTGGGACCTTTGGATTAGTGCGCCAATACTCTAACCACTGAACTATCCATGAGTCGTCCCATGCCCAGGGTCATTCTTCACTCATATTTCAGGGCAGAGTCTGTGATGGACGTGCTTTGGGCACGGGACGACACCTGGATAGTTCAGTGGTTAAGAGTATTGGCGCACTAATCCAAAGGTCTCAGGTTAGATTCCCGTGTCCAGGTGGGATGTTTCAATTTAAAGAATATGATATTTAGTTGTGACTTTAACCGTATTTAACAAATATAATAGCTTGGATATTTAATCCATCATGATATGCGCATTCGTACAGTTGTGATTGTAGTATTGGTGACCCTCGTGTTGGACTGGATTGCTGGTGACGGGGGAGATAGAGGTTATAATACCTGTAAGGTGTACTCAGAGGGGGGAGGGGGTCTTAGTCAATAGTTTCCTGTTATCTCTTTATGCAAATCCGGGCTCATTTCCTTTAAAATTATACCTTCCTTATTCCTATTCCAGTAATGCAACTAATGTATGAGTGTAAGCCGTACGCGTACTACTAAGAAGCAGTGAATATATATAAACAAAACATTAACATGTATCTTGTGGAGTTGGCAAACGACTCAAATTAAAGCTGTACATGCATGTCGGGGGTAGTCTCACATATGTTGGCTTGCGGTGGTCTCCAGTACATGATGTTCTCTATTTCCTGTCCCCAAACAAGATTCCTGCGAAGTTCGTCTCTTGATTGAGGGGCCACTTCCGTTAACATCACCGCGTACCTACACAGGGAAACAGATTATATCGGTTGCGTTCTCATTTAATTATCACCCGAGTTCTCATTGCGTCGTTAGCAATAGGGTTTGGGAGGCGCGGGGGTATGACCTTAGTGGGGGGCAAAGAAAGTTGCTTGGCCAGTGATAGGGTAAACTACTTTGCGAGGTTGGTATACTGATAGTGCGATCATGTTTCCCACGCAAACAATAGACGTCATAGATCTCCACTTGCCAAGTCCAGCAGAGATGGGTAGTTTGATAAAAACAACAACCTTGCTTGAACAGCTTTTAAAAGGCCCCACTAGTGATTTCACACGGACATCTGATCTATTATTATGGTGGACACACTCGTTAGGAAATGACTAGATGGCCGTTCGGTGTTCTACCGACTATGTTGTCCGTATTGGTTTGTTTTAATATATTTCCAGAAATTATCAGGAGTGTCCATCATGAGTCTTGTGGGAGCTGTTATTTCTGGTTTCTCAGTAAAAACCAATCCAACTTGTTACGACTACTGTATGAGGATGATTCGTTGTGTGATGAATTGCTGTATAGGAGTTGATCAAGAGTTATAAATATAGTAAGATGATTTATAAATGGTTAAGATAGCATAACCATCTGACACGCACAACAAATATTGGAAGGAAGCTGATAGCTCAAGCTTAAGCATTTCCCAAAGAAAACGAGACTAAAGTAGTGTCTGATCATCAACTCAACACACTCTATGAAGCTTAATAAGAAACCATTCAAAAGGACTGCCACTCAACAAACTCCTTTATCAAAGAGGGAAGAAGATATGAGAAAGATAATACTAGTTTTACAAGTACACATTCCGAGGAGGGAGACTAGACGAAGCTGGCTAATCTACTACACTTCCCAAAGAGTAGGCAAATAAGATAAGAAAGGGTATTGTCGCCCAGTCAAAACAGTACCAATATAAGGTCAAAAGAAAACTAGGTCTCTGCACTAACACACACGTTCCGGAGAGGGAACAAGGGGTTAGTTGATTAACACCACAACTTTATCTCGTCAGAAAATTACAAGAAAATTAACGAGAAAAACAAAGAAAATATTTTTCCGAATCAAAGGAAATCAAACCATCCAGTCATCACGTTAATATTAGTAAAAGGACCCATCACTTAGTAAATAGAAACAACTTTTTTCCACGAAATAGATAAATGGAAAAAATTATTTAGATAAAACACTGTTCACACATAAAATATACATGTAGAAAAAAGTGTAGAGTCCTGTCACTCAGCATAGTAAGTCTCTAGCTCATGTTTTCAGTCTAATATTTCGGTGCACAATTATTTCTGTTTTTGTTGTATTTTAATTGTATTTATTATTCTATTCTAGTTTTTATTCAATTCAGTAACTTTAAACTCAAACAATAATAAGAAAGAGAGAGAGAGAGAAGAGATAGGTGTGGGGTACATTACCGTCTTGTGAGATGATTAAGGAGAAGACGAGCCAATAGAGAAGGCATCAGCTTGGTGAGCAGACCACCATCGATGTGCCATTGCGAGGCCAGATACAAGGCGGGCTGTCTACCCCTGGCCTGACTCACGATCCTCTGGATGGCCTTGAGTCCTTCTGCCGGGTCGTTATCATCACCGCGAGGTATTTTAGTAGGCAGGGGTAGGCATAGTAGCCCTCCTCTCTGGGGTGTGCAATCTGCAGGACAGCTCTTTGAAGTCAACAAACTCTCCAGAGGGAAGAAACGTGCTGTGCACAGGACGGAGTCCGGGACGGGGAACCCGAACTGACGGAAATACTCCCTCAGGGCTCCAGTCACGGCTGAGATGAGTACCTGAACAAACAAAACTTATTTAGATAGTTAAATACCAGCATTGGCTCTTAAACAACCAGCGGGATGAATTTTCCGGGACTTAATTTGTAGTTGTCTGAAAACAGGGTAGAAAATCACACCAATGGTTACCTTTCAGGGTAAACAGAGTGCACACACGCGTGTATATATATATAGTACAGCTAGAACCTGAAATTCGCTAAACCCTGAATTCACTAGGTACAAATAGTTCCAGCAAAACCATTTAGTCAATAACAGTTTTAACTAGTTTTTTCTAGAATGAACTATCTATTATCAGTGAAATTTATTTAAATCGGGGAAAAAAATATGTTTAATCAATGTGTTTACAATTTTTAGATGGTAAAACTAGTTATCAATGAAATCTATAAGTTAAAAGTGCTTTTTCAGGTTCAGACTTGTACTGGGGAGGTGTGAAGTGTTCCCTGAGCTGTGTACATTCTTAGAATTATTGTATCAGTGTATTATCTCCGGTTGATAAGTGTGTGGGGGGCTACGTAGTCTCTATTTTTGATTGTGTGAACTATGGGCAGTGTTTATTTTTCATTGTTTCAACAGCATGAATGCTGAGCATCACTGTGAGGAGAATCGGGGGCAAAGGTGTAACGTGTTTTTCATGGCACAGTTACTTAATTTGGAGAAAAAATAAAGAGCCATAAAAATAAATGACAAGAGTTAAAGACAATAATCGTTTAGCAGAGGTTGACGAAGGAAAATCTGCCATGAAGAAGACACCTTTGCAATAGCATCGATTTAAAAGCTTTGATACTATCGAAATTAGTGAAGTTAAAAGGTCTCAGGAAGTGAAATTGTCAAGTACTATTTACCAGTAGAAGAAATTTACGATGCTATTGAAGTTTGGATAGTTGTAGGACTAGGATGTCAACACATATAGACCATCTTATATATATAGTACAGCTAGAACCTGAAATTCGCTAAACCCTGAATTCACTAGGTACAAATAGTTCCAGCAAAACCATTTAGTCAATAACAGTTTTAACTAGTTTTTTCTAGAATGAACTATCTATTATCAGTGAAATTTATTTAAATCGGGGAAAAAAATATGTTTAATCAATGTGTTTACAATTTTTAGATGGTAAAACTAGTTATCAATGAAATCTATAAGTTAAAAGTGCTTTTTCAGGTTCAGACTTGTACTGGGGAGGTGTGAAGTGTTCCCTGAGCTGTGTACATTCTTAGAATTATTGTATCAGTGTATTATCTCCGGTTGATAAGTGTGTGGGGGGCTACGTAGTCTCTATTTTTGATTGTGTGAACTATGGGCAGTGTTTATTTTTCATTGTTTCAACAGCATGAATGCTGAGCATCACTGTGAGGAGAATCGGGGGCAAAGGTGTAACGTGTTTTTCATGGCACAGTTACTTAATTTGGAGAAAAAATAAAGAGCCATAAAAATAAATGACAAGAGTTAAAGACAATAATCGTTTAGCAGAGGTTGACGAAGGAAAATCTGCCATGAAGAAGACACCTTTGCAATAGCATCGATTTAAAAGCTTTGATACTATCGAAATTAGTGAAGTTAAAAGGTCTCAGGAAGTGAAATTGTCAAGTACTATTTACCAGTAGAAGAAATTTACGATGCTATTGAAGTTTGGATAGTTGTAGGACTAGGATGTCAACACATATAGACCATCAAATGAAGAAAAATAAGAAAAAGAAAGTTTTGGTTCGTTTGAAAGTGAACAGTTGCTACCAGTTCGACCTCATTGGCATGCAATCTCAGAATGATAATGAGTTCAAATTAATTAATGTCTATCAGGACTATTTGACCAAGTTTGTATTTCTGTGATCACTGCAAAGCAAGCGGACCAAAGAGGTGACCTAAAGTTGACTGATATATCCCTTACACTTTACATTCAGATAATGGCAGAGAGTTTGTCAACTCAGTCACATCTGAGATAGCTACATTATGGCCAGAGTTAAGGATGGTAAATGGCAAGCCAAAGCATAGATAAAGCCAGGGTTCAGTATAACGAGCCAACTAGGACATAAGAAAACGTGTTAGCTACACGGACTAAAGAAAGCCACTCCATAAATTGGTCAAACGGTCTCCGCTTTGTACAATTTATTAAAAATTGAGCCTTCGATTAAATAATTAAACAATCTCCTACATCTCATATTATCTATGATGTCATCTTAAGTTATAAAAAAACATCCAAGATGATGATAAACCTCGAGCATTCGTCGAGCAGATGAATGCAAAGGCAAAGGTAAATGAGATGAATGATGAAGAGGAGAAAGTGTAAACGCTGGATGGTACTTACACAAACATTTTAATCAGCTTTAAGGGAACATCATGAAAATTTGTCGGAACATGCTAAGCGAATGAAATTGATTTCTGGAGCAACACATACTCCAGTTGATGTTGGAGGTAATGTAATCATATCTATACCAGATTTGAACAGATCAAAGGCATAGCAGGAGTTGTGCTTGATAAAAAATAAAAAGGGTCAGCACAAAATTGGGATGGAGTGTTGAATAAAATTACATTGCAGGTAGTTTCATTAAATTTTAAATAGAAAGTCTAATGGACCTTACCCAATTCATATTTATTTCAGATATTTATTTTACGATTCCCTTCAAATGTTTTTGACCAGACAACTGGTGCCTGATCACGACATTTTACTGGGGACTGCAGGAAGGAAAGCAACTATCGAAATAGGATTAGGGTTTGTAAGATGTTCATGTACGAAAAAGTGCACGTCGAACCAAAGTTTGTACAGTAAACAGAGAAATATTTGCAACTACAAATGCCATGGCTGCATGCCTTGTTGAAAGAAATTTATAAAAGGTGTAATTGATGCGTTAAATAATCAACTTTGTTTTGTGAATTATTATTATTAGTCTTTAGAGACAGCTAGTTTTACCGAACATCTGGTTTTAGAGGTCAGAGACTTCAGACAATACTGATTTTTTGTATTCAGTACAGGTATTGACTAAAGGATCTTTTAGTGCATACTGTATTATACATATATTTTGTTAGTTCTAAAAATAACTGGCTAAAACTGGTATTTTCGAAATGGCTTTGCTGTAATTAGTTTTACCTAGGGAAATCGGGTTTTAACCGATTTCAGGTTTCAGATGTAACATATAATATATATTTATATACAAATATATATGTGTGTATGTTTTATATATATATCCCTGAAAGGTAGCAGCCCTACATTGAAACATTACACTATGGCTTTAACATATGAGCTTTGCCATAGTAGAACCATGCAAGGGAAGCTTGCTACATTTGCGTGTAGCCAAAGGGTACAGCAGAAAAAGAAAGCAAACTATCTTTTTGGGTGTGGTTATTAGTATAAATTATATTACTAAAAAGTTAATATTTAATTTTAAGACCTCAATTTATACCTCACTAGGTGTGGCCTCTGTTGCCGAGGCGATCCTTCGAACCAGGTCCAGCTGAACAGGTTCCGACCAAGCCACGACTTTCCTGCCACACAGAGAAACTGTCTGCAACTGGTGTTTAGCACCACGTCTCGTCATGAACAAATCCTCAAAGAGGATCCTCGGGGCGGTAAATAGGATCCTCATTATGAGCCACATCTCTCTCGCAGCATCATACAACAGAGCACAGTATAAGCACACCAGATGCACAAAGGTGGACGTCTTACCCTTCATACATAACCCTTTCATCTCCAGCAAGACAAGAAGAGGGAGCTTGAACGAAAAGGTTACGAGAAACCACCAGCCCAAGTAGAAAGTAGACAAGATCATATTCAATGGATGTAATGTGTTGATGATAGAGTGCATGATGTATTGAGGAGTGCACTGCCTCTTCTCAGACTCTATTTGTATCACAGAAAGTAAGGTGATCAGTCGTGCCATAACAGTGTCGTTCTTACTAACTCTTGCTACAAGCAAGTTCCTGAATATCGCGACTGTGGTGATAAGAAGCATGGCAGCAGCTTCTTGGAGATTGGGTGGAGCTTTTAGAACATGAGCGTTCTCTAACGGGTCAAAGGTAAGGATAAAGCGGTTCCAACAAGCAATTATGGTCTCTTCTATAGTGGTGCACAATTTAGGTATAGCTACTGGTGGAGGGAAGGGGTTTTCGAGAGGGGAAGGGATCGGTTGGAGGTTCACGACGGGGTTCTCGTCATCTTCGCCGAGTCGCCTCTTCCATATGGTGGGTCGTTCCGGCTCCATCATGAAGAGGTCTCCTAAGCCCAGTCGATCCTGAATTTAGAAAAATTACCCATTTCATGGTGAGTATAATTTAGTCGCTACCTCCTCATCACTGTCTTGAATTCTTACTAGTGATTTCAAGCAAGCAAGGTATGGATATTTTCACTCCATTATGATCACTATTTTCCTGGTGGTATTTATTTAATGCTGTTGAAGACACAATCAATAAATACCAGCAGTTTCGTTCCAACTACGGTAAATAACTAAAAATATGTTCATAATTAATTTATCATATTTTAGTGAAAGTTTTTTAATTTAAGGACAGCCAATATTAAGAACTTTGGCCCCAAAATAATGAATTAATACCTCATTATATTAATCGTATAATGGATAGATGTATTATACAATGATCCTTTCATGTATAATCAAAAAACAATATTATAGCTTATTAGTTATCAGTCTTTGGATGCACATGACATATTTGCAACGTAGAAAGTTAAATGACACTCTATTTAATGTTAAATTGAAACAATATAATAGAAATGCCTCACAAATTTAAAAATTGAAATAACCCAATTGATGTCTAAAAAATTTGATATAATATAGTAAAATAATAAGCAAAGTCCATGTTTATTTGTTTTTGCTGTGTGTCGTGTTAAATGATATTTGTGGAGGATTTAATATAAATGTTAGGCCATTGGTAAAATAAAATTCCTAATATGGACATGCTACCATTATATATATATATATATATATTTTTTAAATAAAGTTGATATGGTGGTGAAACTTGATAATGGCAACAACAAAAAATGTATAGAGAAAAAAACTAAATCGGTTAAAATGAAATATAATAAACACTAATTCTAAACTGTGAATTTTGGTTTCCAATTATAAATATACGTATGGACATTTAACTTTGGCATAGCTTTTCAAGGTCACTGTTTAAACGTTATACAAATATTTTCAAACAAAACGTGTTTATAAATATTGCAGGCAAAATGTCTATACAAAGGACGGGCATTAGGTAACTAGTCTACAATCGAAAGTCAAAGTTCAGTTAGAATTTTTACAATAATTTGTAAAAAAATAGTAGCTATTCACCTGTGTTTTATGATAATTTTTAATATTATAATCATCATAAATAGGCATATCATGTTATTTTAATTTTTAGTACAATATTTATATAAATAAAGGCAATGTTAGGAGATGATGTATCCAAAACTATTGGAAATCTTGATTATTTTTTAAAATGTTCATCAAACGAAGAGGCCTCCACTATTATGGAGAAGAAACGCTATCAGAACCTTCTGAGGGATGGACTCATTAAAGTTTAAACTATAAAAAGGAACGTGATGTAAATTATTACATATCTTGATATACCTAACTAAACTGAGTAACTTTTACTTTAAATATTGTTTCCGTTAGCTTATCTGAGTTTATGAGTCTGCACAGGGTTCTAAGTGGTATTACCTGTGACAGCAGCATGTGGTGCAGGCAGATCACCAAGTGGTATTACCTGTGACAGCAGCATGTGGTGCAAGCAGATCACCAAGTGGTATTACCTGTGACAGCAGCATGTGGTGCAGACGGATCACCAAGTGGTATTACCTGTGACAGCAGCATGTGGTGCAGGCAGATCACCAAGTGGTATTACCTGTGACAGCAGCATGTGGTGCAGACGGATCACCAAGTGGTATTACCTGTGACAGCAGCATGTGGTGCAGGCAGATCACCAAGTGGTATTACCTGTGACAGCAGCATGTGGTGCAGACGGATCACCAAGTGGTATTACCTGTGACAGCAGCATGTGGTGCAGGCAGATCACCAAGTGGTATTACCTGTGACAGCAGCATGTGGTGCAGACGGATCACCAAGTGGTATTACCTGTGACAGCAGCATGTGGTGCAGGCAGATCACCAAGTGGTATTACCTGTGACAGCAGCATGTGGTGCAGACGGATCACCAAGTGGTATTACCTGTGACAGCAGCATGTGGTGCAGGCAGATCACCAAGTGGTATTACCTGTGACAGCAGCATGTGGTGCAGACGGATCACCAAGTGGTATTACCTGTGACAGCAGCATGTGGTGCAGGCAGATCACCAAGTGGTATTACCTGTGACAGCAGCATGTGGTGCAGACGGATCACCAAGTGGTATTACCTGTGACAGCAGCATGTGGTGCAGGCAGATCACCAAGTGGTATTACCTGTGACAGCAGCATGTGGTGCAGACGGATCACCAAGTGGTATTACCTGTGACAGCAGCATGTGGTGCAGGCAGATCACCAAGTGGTATTACCTGTGAAAGCAGCATGTGGTGCAGACGGATCACCAAGTAGAAGCGCTCCTCTGGTCCAGCGAGGCTCGGGATAACGGTAATTTGCCATGGTGGATATTCAGGTGGTAGGTACTTTGACACAGTCTCACTCACATATTCCTGCACAAACAATAAACTCTAACCAGAATACAAATACATTATTTCTATGATGTATTTATTGACAGTGTAGCCACAGCGAAACTGCAGCATCCCCTATTTCCACTTGATATTATTGATAACATTTAATATAATGAGTCCTTTTTTCTTTAATTCCTTATTTATTTTTGTAGTACAATATATATTCCATAAGCTTAATGTCCGTACTTCAGTATCCAACCCCAGTTTATGAAAAATATACAAACATCTTTGTATGGAACTGTGCGCTTCACAGAGCCATTGACGTGGTGTTTGACTATTGTGCACATGCGCATATAGGAGCGGGGTGGAGAGGAAGGCGGAACTGCCAGATAGAGAGAGCACTGTTGCTCTCGCAGTGCCGGCTCTGGCGTGATAGTGGAAGGAAGTTTTTTCTTACTCAGCGTGTGCTGTGATTAAAAACCGTGTACCATATTCTTGAATGTGATAAAGTGTAGAAGAGTGTAGAATTATATTATTATTCTGCTCCCAGCTATTCTATTTGATTAATTTTTTTCGGTTCTTTTATTTAACAGAAAGACTAAATGCGCTTGCAGTACTTTCAATGGAGACAAATTTCCTAATTTGTCATCCAAATATCAAGGAGGAAATTATTGAACTTTTCGCGCAAATTAAAACAAGAAGAATGGATTTTATTTTTAAATGAATAGATCAAGATTGAACGGTAACAATTTAAGTAAAAGTAAGTAAAAAAGATAAACAATGTTTAAGATTTTATCAAGTTCCTAAATAAATTTTCTTTTTATACATGTTTATTTCCTTTTGCACAGTTTTAAAACAAAGGCTAAACATTTTCTGTAGCAGCACCCCCACTAATTTTAGCTACGATCCACCACTGCCTATTGAGTCAAATTAAAATATATTATTTTGCTAATAACCTCAGCCATTTGAATTTGTTGTGAGCAGGAGTACACTATCTGGGAGCCAGTCCCTCCATGATGGCACTGGATACCGTACGTTTTCTCGTCGTACAAAGCTTACCTGAATGTTGAGCTCGGAGACGGGTCGTCCTCGGAATGTGCTGTTACCGACAATGAGGTGGTTGTTGATGCTGAAGTCGTCTACCTGCTGCCACGTGTACCTCCCCCAGCATAGAAAGAGGTTCTTGGACGTCAATGACGTCCTCAAGTGAGGAAACGACAAATCACCATTGTTTTCTATTCTGTCAAGAATGTACTCCTGTGGAAATACAGAGAAATTTACATTTCATCAAACCAATCGTGCAGTATTATCATATAAAAATGTTTTTTTCTAAGCCAAGGGTTGGGGGGATATAAATATATTAAATTAGTGAACGTAAACAATTTTTATTTAGCCTTGATACTGCATATATCATCCAACACTTTATACTTTGACCAGAAATAATTGTTGGCTTCATAATTAAAAACAGACGTATGAGTAAAATGATTAAGTAAATTACTATTCTTAGAGCTATATTAATCACACAGTGACTATGCATATTGAACTTAAAATAATTCTGATTTCCACTTTCCCTTTGTTGACGAGAAAGAAGAGATGCGAAATGGGATCATACAATTGAGAACATGTACAATCCGATGCGTTCTCCAAGAGCTTGTATCCATTTAGAATTCACATTTACCATCCCGATAAACTATTCCACCACCTTTTGGAGAATACACACGCTGAAATTCTTGGCGAACCAAACAACCTCCTCTTACCTGACCCCAAATCGTTGCGGGTTTTTTCCTAATACTCCTCTCAACCTTCAGATAGCTATTTGGGATTTTGAAAATATACCAGAACAAGAGATACTCCCATAGGATAAAGATGGCAATCCTTACTATATGAAGTTGGCCGGAATATGACAAAACAAATAAACTCTGGTATACCATTCCATCTGACAATCCAGTCCGTCCAAAATATCCAGTTACAATTGATAGCTTGTCAAATTTACCAACTGATCACTATTTTCCCTGATATCAAGGATGATAAACAATATCCCCCTTTCCCATGCTATGTAGCTTACCGTGTTGCCTCGAGTTATCATAGGCTAAAAAAAAGTCAGCTATTTTTCAAAAGATTGTCAAAACTCCTATATTTCTTGGTGGGGTCTACATTATTGTCTTTGTATGACAGTCTCATTGAATCACAGTCAGGATCTTAATATTTTAACTTGAAATATAAACTTTAGCTGGCTTATATCTGAGCGTCATCTTACCATTAGGAGCACATCGCTGAGTTTTTGTAGCTTTGATCAAGGGCATAGTGACACCTTAGTTAAGGGATGGCAGTCACTCTCTCCTAGCTATTGGCTGCTTACAGTCTCAGGTTGATTCCATCGTAGGAAATGCGAAGCCTTAGTTTCAACATTACAATCTATATTAATTGGTATCGCTTAACTTGCAGTTAGGCCGTGAATTAGCTTAGCGTACTTTATAGTGTACCCTATTATCCAGGGAAATATTTGCTATCCTACTTTTAGTTATCTAGTTCATTTCAAAATAATTCCTTACTGAAGAGTGAGTGCTATTTAAATTTGTGTGTTTTTCCTTGAAGTATATGTTTATTAGGTCCCATAAACGTCCGACTTAGACTTTACCTGCAGTCTAGTCTTGAGCTGGTCCAGGTCACAATGACCTCTGATCCTGCAGTACAACTGTTACTATCCCTGGTTGTATATTACCTGCAGTCTAGTCTTGAGCTGGTCCAGGTCACAATGACCTCTGGCCTGCAGTACAACTGTTACTATCCCTGGTTGTATATTACCTGCAGTCTAGTCTTGAGCTGGTCCAGGTCACAATGACCTCTGGCCTGCAGTACAACTGTTACTATCCCTGGTTGTATATTACCTGCAGTCTAGTCTTGAGCTGGTCCAGGTCACAATGACCTCTGAACTGCAGTACAACTGTTACTATCCCATGGTTGTATATTACCTGCAGTCTAGTCTTGAGCTGGTCCAGGTCACAATGACCTCTGACCTGCAATACAATTGTTACTATCCCCTGGTTGTGTATTACCAGCAGTCTAGTCTTGAGCTTGTCCAGGTCACAATGACCTCTGACCTGCAGTACGACTGTTACTATCCCCTGGTTGTGTATTACCTGCAATCTAGTCTTGAGCTGGTCCAGGTCACAATGACCTCTGACCTGAAGTACGACTGTCACTATCCCCTGGTTGCGCCGTGTGTCCAGAGCTGACCTCACAGTAGTGTCCCTGACGACTTCCAGGTGAGGATATTTTGTCTCCAGACGGCGCACGCAAGCGCGTCTTGTAACGTCCACCACTACAACATAACCATGTATTTGTTCTAAGCAATACAGCTTTAGCTTTAAGTTTCAACCTTTGATCAGCAAAACGCATTCACTCTAAAATATATTTAGATACTTATACGTACTACCCATCCGGTCACTCTGTAATTTATAACAATAATGGAAAAAATAATAAGAAAGGTAGAATGTAGAGAACATATATTTGCATTTACGTTGATGGAGAGTAGGAAACCAATTAGGGAAAAACCCTTCTATGTAGACGGTTAAGATTAGAAACCTAATAATCTCGTCTCTGAAAAATCAAACTATACGAGGCTGATGGCTATCGCGTGTGTCCTAAGGTAGAGTTTCCTTTGTGCGACTGCAGAAGTGTTGTGGTGAATCCCAGACGTGTCCTTCTAGATGCGTCTCTTGGTCGCCAGTCATGGGTAAATGTATGTGTAGTACAGATTGGTCCTCAGTTATTAGAGTTTTTCAATTGGGTTTTATTTAATGTTCCGTGTTGTTTTGTTATTTTGGAATAGTATGGATAAAAAATACTAACTTGATTGACCAACTATTCCTGAAATCTCTTTCCGTGTGTTGTCCTTCACATGTTGGTATTCGAAACCTGGTCGTTGGTCGCAGTCACCTCGGAGGAACTGGTTACATAACCAACTATTCGAAACCTGGTCGTTGGTCACAGTCCCCTCGGAGGAACTGGCTAGATAACCAACTATTCGAGACATGGTCGCCGGTCGCAGTTGCCTCGGAGGAACTGGTTACATAACCAACTATTCGAAACCTGCTCGCCGGTCACAGTCACCTCGGAGGAACTGGTTACATAACCAACTATTGGAAACCTGGTCGCCGGTCGCAGTCGCCTCGGAGGAACTGGTTACATAACCAACTATTAGAAACCTGGTCGCTGGTCGCAGTCGCCTCGGAGGAACTGGTTACATAACCAACTATTGGAAACCTGGTCGCTGGTCGCAGTCGCCTCGGAGGAACTGGTTACATAACCAACTATTAGAAACCTGGTCGCCGGTCGAAGACGTGAGACGTGCCAAGGGATTCCTACCTAGCAACGTCTAGCAGATCCTTCTTTGCTTAAATGAGTCTATATCTAAGTCTATATATAAAAAATACATAGGAATAAAGCACGATTTAACTTAAACAGTTTTCAACTTGCGTGTAAACCTTTGAAACTAAGTAACCTAGCATTGACTGTACTTGTTTTTAAGATAAAATAAAATCCTCGGCTGTTTAACTAGTTCTATAGATGATTTTTGAAATTTGATTCCAAACTGTAATCGACTCTATGCAGTTGTGTAGTAGCGTTTATTTTTCTAAGATATTGTGAACAAACTTAGTCCAGCTAATATTGACTGCGTGAATGTACTCCCAAATATGTATAATGTCACATGTCACACAGCTGGCTGGCCTGATGAACAAATATAGACACAGGAATGAGAAGATAAACTAAATGACAAATAGTCTGCGCTGGCCTCGTCGTTGTCCCTTAGTAATAATAATAATAATAATATCGTCTTTACTTGAGGGTGAGGCCAGTGCCTTTTCATACACTTAACCAACTTTATAAAAAGGAATGTTATAAGAAAAAAAAATATTGCCCACATACATAACTACACATTTATTAACATATTTAAATAAAATAAATTAGTAAAGTAGAACTAAATAAAGGAGATAAAGGAAACACAAAAAGAAACATTAAGGCACACAATCACTAGGCTGCGGATTTTAATAGGGTGTATGCATTATTCTTTACCTTTGCTGATATTATGCTAGCTTTACATACATTTATTTTATGTGACATCTAACCAAACTACCTATTTTTATGGTGCATATTAATATATATTTAAGATATCAGCATATATTTATGTGAATATGCATTAAAATTCATAAATAACCTGTTTTGACTTTATTTTATTATATTCTAAATTCTCGGAAACAATTTAAAACCCTAAAAAGAGTAAAAATATGTTTTTTCTTTAACTCCATCTATGTAGGCTATTCGCAACAGCGATTGAGGTAGTTAATGCAGAGGTCAACGAAGGTCGCTGTATGAGTTGTCCAACTCTACTACTAGGTGTATTCCTGGAGACACCATTTGAAACGGGCGATGAAGACAAGAGAGGGTGACCTGGCGGTCTAGGGGTAAGGTGTCAGACTTCTGTGCTGGCGGCCGGGGTTCAAACCTCGGTCCCGGCACAGAT
>CABFOV010002835.1:61606-76488 GCA_902141375.1 Timema poppense | reverse complement strand
TTCTATGTCTACTAAATAAATCTATTGTGAAATTGAAATGTTAAGTTTTCTAATTTTATAAAGTAGAAGTAGATGTGTCGAACTTTTGGTGCAATAATTATATAGTCATCAAAGAGAGCATTTTAGATCTCTATTATTGTACTTGATGGGAAACGTGAGGCAGGGGTGTTTAACTCTTTGTATTAATATCTGCTATTGTATTTAAACCGCTTGTTTTTACATAATTATACACCACTACCTCGTGTTTATATGAGAAAGCGGTTGCATGCAATAGTAGAGATAATTTTATTTATAGCGAAATGCGAATTGAAAATGTTCTCAAATAATCAAGCTCAACAATAAAGCTTGCACAATAAAATACAGTTTTCAGATAGTAGAGTAGAGCTTATGGCTTAGGACTCACAATATAGTATGCTAATAAATATACAATTGGCAATTTTTTTCTTAGATATTGTTTTATATTACTACAAAATACTTTTAAATAAAGTACAATAGTAGAACAATCTAGTAAAGTGTATCTACTAATGCTTTTTTCTCACTTAAGTCTTGAGTCCACTACCTATCCGATACATCCCAATATTTACTTTAATAAAGCAGGAGTAGTAAAAGTAGAATTCAAAGTAAATGTACCAGAATTTGTGTGATGAAATAGTAGGAAAATCTTTAGGAACTTACTTCAGAAAATTTGGTAGAGATTCAAACCCATAACTCTTATCCACCAGCAAATCAGACTAGACGAGACTAACGCCTCTGTCCGAACACCCATTTTTACTGTCTTTACTACCTAGTTGTTACATTTTACATGCGCATAGATTTGAAATAAATTTACTTTCTATAACCTACAGTATATGCATAAAATGTACAATTTGTATATAAAGGGTCATTTATAAAATACAACATAGGCCTAAATGTTTGCGTTTAACTTTGATACAATTTTATCGTTTTCACAGAAAGATAACTAGATCTAATTTTATATATTCAGGTTAAAATAGTGATTTATATTACCAAATAAATAATGCTATTATATTATGGTTATTTATAGGCATTGATAATATATTAACCTGAATACGTAAAATTATATCTAGTAATATTACTGTGAAAATTAAATTTTTCTGTTCTTCTTCAATAGGCCTTAAAAATGTGCATTTAATTAAATCGAGGCCTTAGAAATATACATTTAATTTAATCAAGACCTTAATTTAATTGAATCGCTAAAATTCAAACATATTTTTCATTTATTTAAGGTACTTAACGTGCACGTTTTAAACCGACTGATTATATCAACGTACGACAGTTAAACCAACTTAAATCTAGAACAGACACAACATCCAGCCCCCAGCCATTAATTCAGCATGGTTAAAGGGGAAACCCACTTTTCATCAATGTTACATTTTTCGGTCATGCCTGGAATCGTACCCTGAACTTATAGCTGAATAGAAATACACGCCAACGACTGAGATAAGTGTTAACACTTTAAAACATGACGTCACACTAGTCGTCTTAAATAATAATTTATCTTGTTAACAATCTAATTGTGCATATTATAATTATAATACGTGCTAGAAAATTATTTTTTGTATTTTTAAAATATATGTCTTTAGTTTTAAAATTTACTTTGCTTATAACCAAAAATGGGATTGAATATTTATTTGGATAAAACTGTACCTTAGGTAGGCTCACTTGTTTTGTATTAAAGTATGGACTCGGTCACTTTTATTAAACTAAACAAAACAAAAAAACAGAGATAGAATAGGGATGTTTGCATTTCAGAGAGGATATTGTGGTCAAAGGAAGTTTACACGGGATGGGAATAGAAGGGGGGGGGGAGGGATTCAGGGGGTTAGAGAGAAAGTAGGAGTTGTACGGGGAAGGGAGAGTTGGACACACACACACACACAACTCAGAATGAAAATTAGAATAGGCATTTCACTGGCGAGTGCTTTTATGGCATTTTCTGTTGCTGGCTGTTTTGTTTTCATCATGGTAAAAAGAGCTATGCTTGTTTTTAGGGGAGTTTCAGTACGGGGAATGAAGTCTTCAGACACATTTTCTCTATTTTTTTATTTTTATTTTGCGGACATAGATACTTTCATTTCATTGTTTTCTGTCGTTTTATTTGAGGATTGTTTGTTCGTTAGTTTGTTAGCTAGACTCCAGTTTTTTAAAAATATAAATGCAAATATGGAACTTTTGGAAATGATTTTCATTGGAAAATTTTGGTACATTTCAAGCAATGAAACTGCTATGAGATAAAACGTATAGAAAACTTAAAACATACAATTCTGTTTTTCGGGACAACTGGACTAAATATAAGGACAGTAATAATTGCGACTTTGCTTTTTTTGAGTTTTTTAAGCATATGCATACATGCCTATATTTCAAGTTAATGAGTTAGGGATGAGGAAGGTTGATTTTAGAGAAAGTCCACCCACATTTTGCATGGAAAGAGAGTGTGAAAAATTATTTAGAAAAAATAACACCCTTGGATACCCGAACAGGTTTCAAACCCCGATATCTCTTTCATCAGAGGTGACCTGGCGGTCTAGGGGTAAGGTGTCAGACTTCTGTGCTGGCGGCCGGGGTTCAATCCACGGTCCCGGCACAGATTTATCTGATTACCAAACCCTTCCTTCACCTCTGACAAGACATCTTGTGAATGTGGGGAATGCCAGGCCTCCACCGTGGTTCGGATTCCACGTTAAACTGTAGGTCCTCCATTTCATCTCACATTCACCCTACCATTACACATTAGCGTAAGTGCGTACAACCCGGACGGGTAGTAAGACGCGGTGCTAATAATAATAATCTTTCATTAGCAATTCAGTCTATAGCAAAAGTCACGATACCGAAGTGGTTTATATTTGGTTACCGGTGACATATTTACAATATATTTACTAAAATATTTGAGGCTAAAGGGTATATATATTTTTTATGTTTGACAAACTATATGTTTATGAATATATAAATGTATATTTAATTACATTTATTATGTATTTTAATTTTATAGTTGACGGTGAACTAACAAGGAAGCTTTAGTGAAACATTGCTCCACAACATAGTATGTTTCACAAAAGGTAATATTTATACATTAAAATAATGAAATACAATATAAAAGAAAGTTTTCCAAACACACTACATCTGAATAAAATGAATAGAATATGCATAGACATACAACTTATAAGTTTTCTCATTTCATAAAAAGTGTTTTTTTTAAACATTTGAGAAAAAATAAATAATTCACAAATTTACATATTTTTTATCATCTTAAATTTTCTTGGTTACAATATTTGTTTAGCTAACACAGCCAGTTTAAAAATGTATAAAACTTTGTCTTGTGCTTCATTCCCTAAGTGATATTTTGCAATATTGGAAATAGCAGAATAATTAAATTGTTTTCTTACTTTAAGACATCAAAAGATTAAGGTCTATTACCTATAATTGTAGGATTTAATTTGTAATAAAGCAATCCATTATTTTTATGTATCGTATCTTATTAACCTCTCCAGACTATCTTCTTTTAATCACTCTAAAAGGGAAGGGATCATATGGTCAGAATTTTAAAGAATATCTATCCTAATTTGCATTAACCATATAAAAAATAATCAGCTTCAATTCAGTGAAATAGGATTAAAAATCCGACCTTTCCATCACTTTCAGATCAGACAAGACTAGATCAATTTGATGTTTTATAGTCTTATGGTCCACCGATGTATGTGATTCGCCTTATTTTATGTAAATCATCGTAATAGAATCAAAGGCTCCCTTTGGCATCGTAGCTGTTGAACAGATTCGTTTTTATCGTATTAATGACACGTAACCTAATCCTAGCGCATAAATAAGCACGTGGATTAATCCTCAGACTCGTCAAAACTGATGTTTACTGAGGATGGGAAGATCAAGACACTCATCATGGCCGGAGCTTAGCGAAGGTGTTTTATGACTCTACCTACAAGCAATTACAGGCACATTTCCTCTAAAACTCTACCTTCCTTATCTTTAACTTGTTAGTGTAGTTAATGTGTAGTAAGACCCAACGCAAATAAAAAAAAGTTTTGTGTGAACTATTATATAATCTGATATGCCATGCCGCCTTGGTATTGTCAATGTGAGACCATATACAACCATTTTCATAGGAAGGGCCTTTTTAAAATAAAAACTCTTTTTTACTGATACAATTGTAAGAATTAAAGTATTTGGAATTTTTAAGTATGTATAAAATATATTAACTATGGCAGTTGCAGATTACACAACTTAAGTATAGCCAAGCAGCTGAGAAACCGGGAGAATTGGCAATATATTTTGTCTGAATAAACAGGGATTCTAGCAAAACAGTAAAAAGAAAACTGGAATATTTGTGAATTTGGAACACTTTAATGCAATCTTAAAATACATTTTTAAAGAAGACGTTGGTTAGAATACATGTCTTTTGCTCAACCGGAAACTATGAGTGATTTAAAGCCTGCACATTTCTCCCTATCACTGTCAAAGTATCCAGTTATAACCATTACTGGAATAACTTAATGATACTAGATTTGATTTAATATGAAATTTCATTTATCTATAATTCAATCTAAGCTGTCTGGATGAATGAAATCTTGTTAAGCAACAAAAATTCAAGTGCCAAAAAGATTTAATTGAGTAAATTTGTTTAAAGTACATGCTTCACTTTAATTTTGTATTTATTTATGTAATAAAATTAATGACAAGCCTAAAATAAATTGCTGTTTTTCAATATATTATAATGACAAAATACATTATGTAAAGTGTTATAGATATTTAATAAAAAAATGACACTTGGTTGAGTGTAGCAAATTTAAAAATACAAACACCTATCTAGTTCTGTCAAATTAACCATTACACACTAACCTATATAAATTCCGCTTGGTCGAGTGCTTAAAATGGTGAAATTAGTACGATATTAATAACAGACATTTCCAATGTATTTTTTAACAAAAGCCTTTTCACTAAAATAATTTCAGTGGAAAAGCAAAGTTCAACATCATCACTATATAAATTATTATAAAATGGTTTTAAATCTTCAGGAATAAGATGAAGGCTAGATTAATATCTGCCAATTTAAGACATGATATTGTTTTGCCATCAGGCCAAAGAGAAGCAAGATTCTCCATCACAAATGTTGTAGTTTATATGTTTTATTATTTATTAATTAGCACCACGTCTTACTACCCGTACGGGCTATACGCCAATGTTATAGTTGTTGAACGGCCACGTACAATTTTACTTATGTCTATTCCATAGTAGCTTACATCAGAACTATTCATTTTCACATAAAAATTGAAAGACTTCTCTTTAACTAATTTGATTTTTCATATTTTCAACTAGTTTATTTCTTTGGCTAGTACTGACAGCTTTGCTGTTTACTTCCAAATTTACAATAAAACTGTTCCATAAAAATCATTGTTCACTTTTGTAACTCTCATTTTTTATTTTCAGTGACAATTCCTTATCCATAAAACAAAATAGCTCAAAGCTGAAAGCACAAAGAGGGATTACTTACATGTCTTATAAGAATATCACACACACACACACACACACACACACACAAATTAAAACAATTAAGGTAAATAAATTGGTAAGTTGTGTAACTTAGTTTTTTATTGCATATAACTAAATGATCAAATTATATTTAAAATACTGTTTTCTGGAGGTTGGATGTTTATTGCTATATGAAGAAAAGAACTTTACAAAATTTGCGTTGGTTTGGACAGCTGTAGATAGCATCACAATACAGGAAACACTTTCATATTAATTTACTGCATAGATAGTACTTTTGACTGTCAGTTTAACGGGGGTGCGGAGGGGGGGCGGAAACGCGCTTGGATGTTGGTTGCTAAGCGCTATTATTTATGGTGATACCATTTGTAAAACGTGGACAACACCGGAAATGTTTTTATTAAGAAAATATTGGCAGCTCTTATTAATAATAATAATAATATTTAGCACCGCGTCTTACTACCCGTTAGGGTTATACGCTTTAAGTACTAATTACTCTAATGAATTAGGAATTGGGAGGGTTGAATTATAGGAAGTGATCACGCATTTGCGTGGAGGGAGAGTGGAAAACCATTTAGGAAAAACCACCCCCAGTTCACCCGACCGAGGTTCGAACCTCGATCTCCCCGTCCTCAGCAGTCGAGCTCAACCCGACTAGCGCGTTAGCCAACTACGCCACCGAGGCGGGTGGCAGCTCTTATTGATTCATTAAAGTGGGATGGAAGGGGACGTGTGAATAGGCGAAAGTTTTTGCAATTTTTACGAAAAAAAGTTGTGTGCCTAATATAAATTAAATAAGTTACTACTCCAGTAGAAACATATAGTTTAACTTTCTTCAAATGGTGATCTCAAGAGTTGTTAATATTTCTCTTGAACATAGTGGCATTAAATGACAAACCTTTTAAATGAAGATAACAAGTTGTCATTAAATATTACAGGACAGCCTTGACAAATATTCAACAACTTTTGATACCGTCATGTGAAGAAAATTAAACTTTATACTTCTACTAGAAGGTAGAACTAGTAATCTTTCTGACAGATAACACACGGTCTATGTAAAACGGACTGTACTAAGTAATTTACCATCCTTGCTCTGTGATCTGATCATGACGTCCAACACACCACCTTTGTGTCGTCGCCACGTTTAGACGTAGCTGTCTGCTATGTCGCGGAAGACATTTCGGCGTCGTATGGCCAGCCGCCCATCTTACCATCATGTCCAGAGTTTATGGGGCTGGAAGAGAAAGGTGCTGGTAACAGCTGGCCTTGAGAGGCTGTGATTAAATTAGGGCGGCGAGGCGTGTATAGACTCTTCCTATGTGAAAAACGAAAAGTCGCGACCTGCTACTCTCTATCATGAGAACACAAGTGATGCGACGTTCCTAAACGTGAACGTTAACTTTGAGAAATAGGAATATTATTGTTATTATTATAAGATCACAGATGCGACTTTTTGTTTGTTTCTTAAACATTAATTATTACAAACATATATTTACTTTAATAATAATAATAATTATTATTATTATTAGCACCGCGTCTTACTACCCGTTCGGGTTATACGCACTTACGCTAATGTGTAATGGTAGGGTGATTGTGATATGAAATGGAGGACCTACAGTTTAACGTGGAATCCGAACCACGGTGGAGTTCTGGCATTCCCCACACTCACAAGATGTCTTGTCAGAGGTGAAGGAAGGGTTTGGTAATCAGATAAATCTGTTCCGGGACCGAGGATTGAACCCCGGCCGCCAGCACAGAAGTCCGACACCTTACCCCTAGACCACCAGGTCACCATTTACTTTAAATTTGTACACTTAGGAAATGGTAAGATCTATACGTCATTTTATTTGTAATATTGTAAATTATAAAAAAATTTTTATGCCATTTATAAGAAATAAAATATCATAAATTGATCTGCTTCAGTGACCGCATGGTCTAAGGCGTCACTCTTGCAATGGACAAAACTACCAATGATAAAGATATCGGAGTTTTAATCCTGGTCGGGTGTACTAAGGGTGGTTTTCCCTAAACGGATTTCCATTCTCCCTCCACGAAAATGTAGGTACAATTCCTATAAATTCAACCTTTCCCATCCATAGCTCACTGACGTAATTAGTACATATGCGTATAACCTGAAATTTAGTAAGATTCGGTGTTAATATAAATAATAATAATAAATAATAAATTAATGGAGATTCCATATTTACAAGTTTACCGTAAGTACCTACTAGTAATGGGGGACAAGGTTTTCTGTTATCCTCCCGTAAGCCCACAACCCTTTAATGTTTGTTTCTACAGTAGTCCCATGGCTTCTTTGGTGCTGACTGACAGCTCACAGCTGACATCTGACAGTCAACATTTAGGTGTATACCTAAGTTTGGACCGTTAGAAGTGACAGCTGCTAAGCACATGTTTTTGCAGATCATATGGTTCGGTGTAGGCATACATAATTTGGTCTGGTAACTTTTTAAAGCTGTCAGTCAGCACCAAAGAAGCTACCTAACGTGCTTTTATAACTTGAAAGGAATAAACACTTTTTTTTGTATTGGAAATAATTAACCTAATTAACGAAACTAAATATCGTTATTTTTATTTCTCAAAACCTATATTAACTTTTTAATAAATACTAAACAAAATATATTTTATTTTATTTCATTTTATAAATTCACAAATATTATAATGAATTAATCCAAAGTATGTGGTTAAAGTTGTACCTGAGAGAATATTTACCGGGACCAATGTGGAGACAGGATGTACCAGGTCAGGATTTGAATTCAGAATTCTCCACCAATGTTGACCATGTCTAACACCTTTGACGGATAGATCGTAAAAAGATTTAGCTATTTAATAAAACATGAAGTTACGTAAGTTTTATAAATAGAGGTATATTTAGACCAAATATATTATTATTATTAGCACCGCGTCTTACTAACCGTTCGGGTTATACGCACTTAAGCTAATGTGCAATGGTAGGGTGATTGTGAGATGAAATGGAGGACCTACAGTTTAACGTGGAATCCGAATCACGGTGGAGGCCTGGCATTCCCCACATTCACAAGATGTCTTGTCAGAGGTGAAGGAAGGGTTTGGTAATCAGATAAATCTTTGCCGGGACCGAGGATTGAACCCCGGCCGCCAGCATAGAAGTCCGACACCTTACCCCTAGACCGCCAGGTCACCCTAGACCAAATATAGTTTATGTCTTTATGTTCAATGTAAAATACTATTTTTTTAAATGTTATCCACAAAAATATAACAATCTATGTCCTTGCATTTAGTTAATAATATAGATTACTTTTCAAATATCATTTTATTTCCCATTTTTAATGATTGAGTGGCTCGTATTCGATGAGAGTATTTATGTAAATATGTATAATTCAACGTGTATCCATGCATAATACACATCCTCCTGTGTAAATCGAATGGGGAACAATCACTCTACCTCTAATAGCTAAAACGTACAAAATACATATGGCTAAACATACTTGTTCAAAGTACTTCCATGTTTAATTAATCTCATGTTAATATGAACATATGAATGCCATTTTGGGAAACTATGTTATTACCCACCGATATAAATTTCACATTCATGAAGTAAAACAACAGTCGGACTCATTTAATCAACAAGGGCACTAATATTATTAGTTCTATTTCAAGAGAAAAAGTTGTGTTTTTGCTAAACATAAACTGGTCCTAATGGGAACCATAATCCTTTTATTTGAACTTTTCTAGATAAGAATAGGTGTCTAGTGCATACACATTAATCTTATCGATAAGAGCATTTTGGTTGTTTTATTGTATTTTGACCGTTCCTATAGTATAGTTGTCAGATCGCCTGGCTATAGATTCAGAGGTCACAGGTTCGATCCCTCATGCTCACAGAATTATTCTGTGAAGTGTGTCTATAACAGGGTCAAACTCAGGCTCTTGAGGGCAAATGAAGAGCTATTTGAATACATAAGTAGAATCTCCGGTCTAGAAAACTGATATTAACGTCCGTCGGAGGATTCGTGTTGACAACTTAACACCCTCAATCCGTAAATGTTAGAACAATCATCGCTAACAGCAGCGGCCGCTCGGTTGGCATAGCTCTCTTGTGGGCTCATGACATGAAATTTATTGTATTTTTAGCATCACATCTTACTACCCATTCTGGGTACACACATTTATAGTAGTTACACTTTTGTGGAAGGGATGAGTAAGATTGAAATAGAGGAAGTGTACCCGCATTTGAGTGAAAGGAGAGGGTAAAATCCTCAATACGCCTATCCGGGATTATAATCTAGATCTTCCGTTCCTCGGTGGTCCAATATATTGTGAGAGTGACGCCCTGGACTATTCGACCACTAAAGAGGGCCATTCCTAGTTATACTGACAATTTTAGGACTTTAGGTAATAATCACAAACACTTAATAGCCAAGGGGGCTTACCATATTATTCAAACTAATTTCCCTCAAATGTGTTTTGTCTCTACTCTACTTGGCTATATATAATAAAACGTCTAATACAATATTTTCCGCAACTAACCATAAGAAAATGCTATCACGTAAAATTAGAAATTCATATTTGCTTAATGTAATGCTTAGTTTATTTCATACTTCTAACTTTTGGGAAATGATTCTTAAATATCAATATTGATAAATCGGTTGTTCAATTCAAACCTTTAAAAGTGAGCATGTTAGATCCAAGCAAGATCATAAATATTATTTTCCTTGTTATAAGCACGCATATTTGTTTAAAATAAGAAAATGAATGTACTTAGGGAAGTCAAGAGCTTCCTTCTCTAAATAGTGGTCATGTTGAGTCAAAGCAAAATTATGATTATTGGGTTAGGTGCTGTGGATTTTCCAAAGTATTGCAGCTGAGAATCAAGGTAACGAAAATAAATCTTAGTATCGGTTCTTTCGATATGTCTTGGAACAAAACTTTTTAACACATATTAAATCGATTCATCCTTTGCTTATAAATTTGGTCAGTTTATAAATGAACAGAAGCGATTTATTTTAATAAACATAACTACTCCAATGTTGTAAAAATGTTAAACTTTTGATCTCAAAATACATAATGCATTAGTTTAGGCATAGGTATGTTTTAAATTTTTGGTTATTTGATTTATGTGACTTTACAAATATATTTAAAGGATTTTACAAAATATTTCCACGCCAACAACAAGACTTATAAAATATATCGGCTGCAACCCTGGATCAAGCCGTTAAAAACCAAGAGTTTTAATGTGAGAATTTAGATACCATTACCAAAAACAAATACCAAACCTCTGGGATTTCAAGAAAGTTTATTTGACTGCACTCTTGTCGACATCAGAAAATCACCTCCACATTTTCTGTTATTTCATTTGTTGATATGCTTCGTGAGGTCATGTCTAATTGAACTAGAACCAGTAACAAGACAGTAATCTATTTTATTTTATAACCCGAACGGGTAGTAAGACGCGTTAATAATAATAATAATAATAATATTTTAGAATATTGCTATATCATTGAATAACAAGAGAAATAATTCGTATTTAAAATTGGAGAAACATAGTATTGTGATATTCGTTGTTAGATTGGAAAATCCTTGGTATTTTTTGGTATTTTTTTTAGCACCACGTCCTATTACTCGTTTGGGTTATACTGTTATGTAATAATTATATTGATAATTTTAGGGATGAGGAAGTTTATATCTATATGAAGTGTACTCTCATTCGCGTAGAGGTATATTGGAAAACCATTTTGGAAAACCACCCTCAAGAAATTCGAGCCTTGATCCCTCCATCATCGGCAGTCTAGTCTACTGCTGGTGACCTGGTGGTCTAGGGGTAACCTATAAGACTTCTGTGCTGGGGGCCCGGGGTTCAATCCTAGGTCCCGGCACAGATTTATCTGATTTCCAAACCGTTCCTTCACCTCTGACAAGACATGTATTAATCACAACTTGTAAATGTAGGGAATGCCAGGCCTCCACCATGGTTCGGATCCCACGTTAAACTGTAGGTCCTAAATTTCATATCATAATCAACCTACCATTACACATTAGCTTAAGTGAGTATAACCCGAACGGGTAGTAAGACGCGGTGCTAATAATAATAATCTACTGCAACAGTAGCTCCTTAGACAATGAGGCGACAGATTTTAAAAAAAAATCAATTAATAAGAGACTGGTGGGCAATTGATCTAAGATGTTGACCTAGGGCCAGGACTATGAAGGTCATTTAATGACAACAAGATGTTCCCTGCATTAGGTTGTCATTCGAATGAGCTTCAAAATCTCAGCCCCTAGTCTGGTCGGATTTGCCTGTGACATGGACATCAGAGCTTGAAATTCAACCAAGTGTACTGAGAGTATTTATTTACGACATGATTTTCTACTCTTACTTCAAGAAAATGATGGTATACTTACTCTAAAGTTTGGCCTTCTTCATTCCTCTGTTTTTAGTACAGATATGCGGATACCCTTAATAGTTATTAAGATAAAATATCCATATTTGGCTATTTAAAGAAAGATACAATTACAACTGTGCAATCAATGTATAATTTAACTTTAAGCTCTATTTTAAAAGTTTCGACTAAATTATTAATTTGCCTTTATACCCACGTGGTTGGCCGAATGTTTTAAGGTAACGAACAACAGCCTACGACCCATCGCCTGATTTTATATGGAACGCAAAAGATTTAGCTAACAAATAATAAGTTTTAAAAAAATAACTAATAACTAATTACCATATTAGAAACAAAATCAGGAAATTTTTTGAAGTCCATACGGCCCACGATATCAAAAAATTTGTCAACCCCTGATCTAAGGCGTCACTCAGTAATGAACTGGATGGCCGTTGATAGAGAGATTGGGGATCGAATCTCAAATTTCTGTACTTGAAACGGGTTTTCATAAATTGTTTCCCACACACTTTTTTCTCCACTCAAATTCTGGTAATCTTCCTCTAAATTTCAACCGTCCCTATCCTTAACACATATGTGTACAAACCAGACAGGTGGTGGTACTAAAAAAAAATCTGCTTCAAAACTAAAAGTGAAGAACATAGCAGCAGAGACTGGCGTATTAAGCAAAAGATCCTTAGTTCGATTTCCATGTGCAGATGTCATTTTTCATCTAATTTAAATATATTACAATACACTGTAATTTAGATTTATAATATGTAAAATTATTATTATTATTATTATTATTATTAGCACCGCGTCTTAATACCCATTCGGGTTATACGCACTTACGCTAATGTGTAATGGTAGGGTGATTGTGAGATGAAATGGAGGACCTACAGTTTAACGTGGAATCCGAACCACGGTGGAGGCCTGGCATTCCCCACATTCACAAGATGTCTTGTCAGAGGTGAAGGAAGGGTTTGGTAATCAGATAAATCTGTGCCGGGACCGAGGATTGAACCCCGGCCGCCAGCATAGAAGTCTGACACCTTACCCCTAGACCGCCAGGTCACCAATATATAAAATTAATCGTATACAAAAACACGTATTCATTACTAGTAATGAATATGGTATATTAAATAATAATTTAAATCTGCCATAGGTGTCTCGCAGCTCAGCTTTTTGTTGATTAAACACTATCTATAGATTGGAGATGTCTCCTTGTAGGATTGTCGGGTATAGGCTGACAATCTCCACAAAGCATTCCAGAGTCTCTTTCAACCTTCGGAAAGGTGGGTGCCCTGACTCGTTGAAAATCGTAATTTGTGTTAAATTGTCCGGTAAATCTACCCTCCCCCCCACCCTCTCCGCACTCTCCCCACTGATCTGTGAACTTCCCATAGTGGTGTGTACCGAAGGGATGGCTCTATGGTAGGGGTTCATGGTGTAGAGTGGCCTACATGAGTATACCGGAGGGATGGAGTTGGTGGAGGGGTTGCGACAGTTTCCCTGGTGGAGGGGAGAGATATGGAGAGGGTATATCGAGTGAGTAGTTACTCTTCAGTCGTACGCTTTTAAAGGAATTAAATATTGCCAAACGGTGATGGAAGCTGGTGTTGATATTGTTTCTTGGACAAATGAATAACTCGACGATAATTGAAAAATAATAACGTTCATTTTATACTTAAAGCCATTATTTTCATACCATACACTTTCCAATTAAAACGAAAATTACTTTTTTAAATTAAAATTATAGCGAAAAATAAAACCGGTAAGCCATAATACACCCATGTTAAATTTAAAAAAAAAATAGAAATATCTAACGTGAATATCAAAAAATTGTTTTTAAAATCTTAGGTTTGTCAACAGATAGAATAACCCCCCTCCTTGCAGTAGTAGGTCAACTATTAAAGGTATAAAACCTAGAAGAAATGTACCTGCATTTTCACATGGAGAAAGAGTGTGGGACACCATTGAGGGAAAACCGATCTTCGTTCTCTAGACGATAATAGTCTTGTCGCCTTACAAACCAGTTACGAGATTGATGCGTTTATCACGATCATATTTGCATGATTTTAGTTTTATTAAGTCATAACAAACTAGCTCAAATTAATTAATTAATTCTTTAATTCCAGTAGTTACGTGGTGTTAACAAAATTGTATGCAGGTAAAAATCTGTATTGGAGTTTTAGGTGATTTAATCATTCTAAAGTAACTTAATATTCTAGATTTGCATATATATATATATATATATATATATGCATATCTAGAGTAGAGTGTATATATATATATATATACATATATAGGAATTGTATACATATAGGTCTACATACATACATACATACATATATATATAAAGAGAGAGGGGTCTATATATATATTAGTTTTCTAAACGAAAGTTTCAATAAAATACAATTCGAATAAATATTTAATCATATTTTTAACATTCATCTAAAAAATAATATTAAAAAAATCGTATGGATTTAAATTTTGGGCGATCTTATTCACTTTCAACTAGATTAACTTTACATATTTGCTCTTAAATACTAAATTAGATTTTTTAAGCTAATAATTCTACAAAAAAAACACAATCTAAAATTTTTTTTATCAAATTTTTAACACTCATCTGCGAAAAAATATTTCACAAAAAACCCCAAGCACAAAATCTTTGCATAAAGCATCTCATATTATCAGTGATGTAACGGAAATATATTTTCACATTTTATTTTGACATTAAAAATAAATTCAAACCACTACTCCACTCCTAAAGTATAAGTAAGTATAAGTATACACGTTTTATATATTTTCTTTTAAAAAAAACTACCTGTTTCTTTGTAACTACCCGTAGAAAATGGAGCAGGGTTGATCGACAGTCCTAGCCATCAACATTACCCTATACCTGGGAGGTGTTCTCACGCTGAGCTTTTCATTTCACTCGCTAGATGGGGCTTATTGAACACGTTTCAGACGTCAGATAAGGCGGGAGGGGGG
>CABFOV010002835.1:35871-60853 GCA_902141375.1 Timema poppense | reverse complement strand
CACACACACACACACACACACACACACACACACACACACACACTCTTTGTTTCCCACACACATTCTCTCTTTCCACTCTATCCCTTTCACACCCTCTCTCTCTCTCTGTTTCCCTCTCTAACACTCACTTTCTTTCTCACTCACTTTTTGTCACTCACTCTCACACACTCACTTTTTAACAATACCAATCTCAATCTCAATCTCACACTCACTCACAAACTTATACAATAACACACTCATACACTCACTGTCACATTTTCTTAGTTTCTCACTATCTTTCTCTTTATATATATTTCTATATAATTTGATAAGCCCATTTTTAATACCTAGATGAAATTAAGAGTAAAAGAATTTATCAATTTTAACCAACGAAGTAATTTTAAAGGTTAGGGTGTCCAGGATGCCGGCAAAAGTTTGGCCTAAAACTAAATTTTCCTCGCGAATTTTCCATATTTTCCTACTGTGTGGGCGGTGAATATTCTGTACAATCATACTTTGTTTACATCACCATGAAAACCATGATTTGTTTATAGTTGTATATCGGTAAATAAAATATTTACTATTGGTTGAAAATAATAACTCAATTCTTACTTGAGTGGTTTGGTGCAACAAACAAATATATAAATAGCTGGGAGAGATGTCCATTTAAAGTTCTCATCGTGGACATAGGAAGGAAAATATAAGTCTTATTTAAAATTAAACAACGAAAGCTAAATATCCATATAATTGGATAGCCTTTGACGAGTAAACTTTTAGCTAGGAAGTCAAGTGAGGGCTTATTATATATATATACATATATCCCAATAAAAAGTTTAGAATATATTTTAGTGCAATAATAAGCAGCCATTATTGCAATGATACACTAGTATTAATGCCTTTATATAAATATAACTAATTAGATTTAAAAAAATACTGTCTGTACTGTAAGGTATTGTCCATATTAAATTGTGTTTTGTTTATTTATACACATCTGTTCCAAAACTATTTATTACCATATGTGCGACAATTAAACGATTCCGAATTTAAAATACATGTATTTACAATAAAATGTGAAATTTCTATAGGGACTAAATGTTTATAGTATTACTGGGATGTTTGCATTTTAGTTTTAATAATATTCATTTTACGTCGATAGCCTCAGGTGAGCTTGTTTTGTTTTGAATTCAAAACAAAATCAAACACACATGAATAATCAAAGACTAGTGAGGGTAAAAATATACATACAATCTACATATATTATCCATTTAATTTGTATACACACACCGCATACATTGACACTGAATGATTGAAATATATTTTTAGTTTGTACTAGCAAAAGTATCCAGCGTTTCCCAGGGTAACCACGCTAAGATTCGCGTGGTTACCCCGGGCAACTTCTTTCTTCAATCAAACAAAAAAACAACTCTTCATTTTATTTCTTCCTATCCAGTTTATTAATAAAATATGTAATACAAAATTTAAAATTTCAGTAGCAAGGTACACATGTTTGTGCACAGAAACTACTAATTTTAAAATTTCAGCCCTCTACGTGAAGTAGATATCGCCTCATGCTTATGACAGACAGATAAATAAACAAACTCTTCATTTCCTTAATATGGTTGTCCCTGGGTTAAACAACCAAACTTTAGAAAGTGGGGAGGTGCAAAAATCTGGCTCATAATATCCTTTGGAGATTTTCTCCCCGTTGAGTACATAGTGGCTCTCTTTTTATATTGCTATTTACAACGTGTTTTCTCCTTTATCTTTCCAGTCCAACGCTGATGAATTTTCATAAACTTGATTTTTTACCCTTAATAGGACCTTATTATATAGGATTAAGTTTGAGGTGGTAAGGTGTAAGAATAAAAAAATAAAATTATAATTTTAAAATCAAAGTTGAATTAATACTATAACATTTATTACGTTAAGCTAAAGTAGAATCCCAAATAAATGACCTATTGCATGATATTAGGTACAGTACATTTTTCATTAAAACGATGGTGTGCTTAAAATCTTGATTAACTTATTCCTTTAGGTTAAGCTACTAATTAAAAAAATGAATAATACATTACGTAGTCTTACATAAATGAAAACATTATAGCTTTAAATTGAATTTAATGATTTCTTTCAGTTTCCATAAATATATATTTTTTATTTAAAGCTCTATCGAACCAAGTTTACTTCGTCCCGAATGGTTTCTGAAACTCCCTAAAAGAACTAATTCAAAACACCTACAAGAGGTAAATAAAGTGAACCCATTTGGCACCCCTCGTTTTCCTCTTATGTAAAAGGTCTTCAAAGCTCTTGCTGACCACAATTCGGTTGGTATAATGAAAGTGACCCCACTCACCCTTTCCTCCTTTCACCCGGCCTAACAGAACTCGTATAACTCAATAACAGACAACATTACTTTCTTCCCTTCTTTGAAGGACAAAGAAGAAGACTCCCTTGCATCTGGGAAAACCAGATTACGTTGATTGGCCATGGCAGTTTCTTCTGATTGAAAGACGTCACGTGTCACTAGAGTGCAGACTTATATGTAACGGACATATAATATGTATATATCAAGCATCACTAAATATTACCTTAGTTTCACGCAAGGCCGTAGCCAACCAATAATTTCAAGGGTCGGGGGAAGGGGGGGAGGGGGTTGGTGGGCACATCTCCCAATTGCTGGAAGCTAGACAAAATTTTAAATGATTAACAGTTCTAGACGCTTTCTGAAGTGTTTTTTTTTAATGTTAAGATAACCCCCAAAATCAAAATGTTGAAGGCTAGGAAGATTTATAAATAGTAAACACTTTTTGAAGCTCTGTGAAGTGTTTTTTTAATGGTAAAATAACCCCCAAAATGTCGAAGGCTAGGAAAATTTCTACATATTTAACACCTCTATAAGCTCTCTGACGTGCTTTTTATGGTAACACAGCCCCCTAACTTGCATTTGTTTTTTAATTTTGATATTGTTTGAACCATAAATAAAGCCATATATATTTTGTTCATAAAATTTCGTGGGGGGTTTAAGCCCCCAAACTCTCCCCCCACCCCCGGCTACGGCTTTAGTTTCATGTGGAACATTATCAGCCTGTTCACAAAACATAAAACAAATTTTTCACTGACAGTTCAATTTTTATAGAAAGAGTCTTTTAGAAAATACAAATATATTTTTTTGCAGCTGACCTCGTTAACATTTTACTGTCAGTTTTATTTGTTGGTTATTGATAATATCTATCTAAAGTGACAGCTGCAGATAACATTAATGAACGTATGAGTATGTGAAATTATATAAGTAAGTTTTATAGCTGTCAGACAAGGAAGTCTCTTCCTATGAAAATTGGACTGTATATTAGTAGACTTGATTGATAAACTATTGTAATAGTAAGTTAACGGATTCTACGGCCAAACATTACTCAACACTACCCATATTGTGTATCGCACCTGAAACCTTTAGATTAGTTAACTTGAGAGCTTTCATTTGTTTGTAGGTTTTGGCTATCATCAAATGAAAATACTCAAGAATGTAAATATTAAAATAAATAACTGGTATATTAATATCATTCAAAATAAATAAATACATTTATTATCATGTTATTTGTGCGTGTTGCGAGGCTAATAAAGAGTAATGCAAATCTAATGATTTAGTCCACTCACACATTGTTGTTTGTATTTATTTTTACTATTTCTATTTTATATGTGGAGTTTCCACGACATTAATTTTCAGACTTCACATGAGAATATCTGGAATCGCTAATATAAATACAACGTTGAATCATATTTATTCCAGATACATTTGAAAGTATTTATTAGTGATTTTGTGTTTGACAAATTTTTTATATTCGGATTGTTAAATTAACTTTGGCAAATAAGTGAATTTTTCACATAAAACTTAATGAAAAAATAAAATAGAAAATATATTGCTGTTACTTAATTCTCTCCTTTATTAAATTATGGACGAACGTAGAGTTTAGCACGTACAGTATAGGAATTAAAATAACTGATAGTTTCCATAAATATTAGCAAAATTGGTTTTCTTACAAATTTTGTTTATCATCTAAATAAATTTATTTTTCATATTTACCCTAAAATATTTTAAAACTAGAACATTATTCTACTACCAAATAATTGTAAGATAGATCTGTACTCCTTATTTTTAGACCGTTTCAAACATTAAACTGACGTAAAAATCTATATTGAATTTTGAAACTTTTTTTTCATTATCAAACAAACAACTTTCCAAAAGTTAGGGGTTTCTGACTTAATATTCTAGTCGAAATTTTCTCAATACGTTTCCATTACTAATCCTTCTCCATTTACCCACCTCTAAGTTAATTTTTCATTCCAATATTCAAATCCTTTGAACTTTCTTTACGTACCTTAGACATCCTCTTAGGTATTTTCGTAGAAAAAAAAATCCGGAAAATCCAAACATTCTTATGGAAATTAGCTTCACCAGAAACAATTGACGATTCAAGATTTTTTACTTATCACGTTTTTTTTTGTAACTTAACAAAGCAGATGATAGTTAATAAAAATAGGTTAGCAATCATTTTTCGACACAAATTTTATGTAAAACAGAAGGTGGAAAATATTGTGTGGGCATCAAATATATATTCAAAAATAACTTTTAACTGACAAAAATTTAGTTTTTAAATATACATCTTCATCTACATAAGATTTGCAGATTAACTTAATCTTGTGCAGTTCAATTGTTTAAGAAAGTACCTTTGAGAAAACGCAAACATATTTTTGTGATAAAATTTTTCTATATTATACGTTATCTTATAGGCATTAATACCATTTCACAAAATATTTGTCTGCAGATCACATGATTAGAAGAATGAATATCACGAAAGAAAGTTTAGTAAATTTTCCAGCTGTCCTCTGGTAATTTTACTGTACAGTATTATTATTATTATTATTATTATTATTATTAGCACCGCGTCTTACTACCCGTTCGGGTTATACGCACTTACGCTAATGTGTAATGGTAGGGTGATTGTGAGATGAAATGGAGGACCTACAGTTTAACGTGGAATCCGAACCACGGTGGAGGCCTGGCATCCCTACTGTACAGTACATTACACTTATAATAAAACAAAACTAGAAATAATAATATAATATACCATAATAAGCCGATGACACTCATCAAAACGAGATTACTTTAAGTAATGGCACCTAATATACCCTAGTATTCCCTACGCCTTTAATAAGATTTACTTCCCATTAAATTATATGGATAGGGAAGAAAAAATAATTCTACAATTGTATTTCTATTCCCAACAGAACTAATTTTAATTAATTGTAAGATATTTCCGTAAACTTTAGCAACTATAAGTTGTTTGTTGAATAAATCCTCAGATTAAATTGCTGATTAATTAAATCACATTATTCTTGTTACATAATTTACTAAACTCCATACTTGGTTCACCCAAAATCTTAAGTATGACTCAACCTAAAAAACCTAGGAGACACATTCTCACATTGTGATATATTCAATGAAAATTGGCTATTTTAAAGCGTCCAAATCACTTTAACCATCCTCATTTTTGTGGCTTTATTTGTATGAAAAAGTTGGCTCTGTGTTTATTATCACTTAACATTAACCTACCTTGATTTCTAACTATAAACCTTCCTTGTTTAAAATAGGCTAATTTTATTTTTTCAAACATTTTTAGAACTGTAAAACTTAAGGTTTCTAGTGGAATGATAGCATTTTGAGAGCTTTCGTCTCCACTTGAGTGAGAACCATATCTTAAGACAACAAACAATATAAATTATATGGAATTTATTAATCTTCTCGATGTGTCTCACTGCCTAAGTAGGTGGCCCCCAAACAACCATGTATTCCTATTCTTATATTGGCCATGTTTTATTCAGAAAACCCTAAGGCTGTCAAAGAAAACGGTAAACAGATGATCGCAGGTCATATGAGAGTACCTCTCTGTCAACACCTCATTGGCTAACCTTTCTTTCCTTCCCCACATCCCGGTGGTGCCACACAACCCCACTAACTAGCTGCAGCACTGTCACATGTCGCAACCAGACGATGATCGATTGGAGAGAAATTGGTGAGACATTCTTAACCGCCTTGACGTGTCCCGTTTTCTTCTTTCTTTGCCGATTTAGTTTTTCTTTTTAGAGACGGTAGTTGGTATGTGTCTAAGAGGAAGGTCACATTTCCAATTACTAGTGAAGGACAAAATGTTAAATTAGATACATATTTGTTGAAGAATAATAGTTGTCTACTTTTGTTTTATTGTTTTTTTTGTCGTTTGATTAATTTTAAAATAACCAAAAAATGCTAAAAATGAATACTGTTTAATTTCTTGATAAACGATTTTAAAAAATCACACACACACATATATATATATATGTATATATATATATATACACATATACATGTATATATATATATATCCAGTTTAATAAGTGTATAATATTCTCTTGCACTATTTACACATTTGTGTTTTATTATGTTTGACAAATTCCTAGTTCTGTATCAAATCCCATTTATTTTACTTGTTTTGTTTAAAATTTAAGACACCATTTAAATATGAAGGCTTGCAGATGAGATTTGTAAGGCTTCAGTTCCTTCAACTCACCCAAAAGTGCATCCGAAGAATAATTAACGCTTTAAATGGCATTTACAATTCCCCGTGTACCAGAAGTCGGTAGATTCCGCCGAGTAGTTCCGTAGACGAGTTTGTGTCTACGTCTGCTCCCTCCTAGTGATGTGCAATTATGGCAAACGAACAAGTACTGTGCGCGGATCCCGAGGGCTTCGCCAATATTACGCTCCGGTACGCAAAGTTATTCTCGGGGTTTTCTCTAATTCCTCTCGTCTTTGTGTTACTCAGTTGCCGACAGACACCCCCCCTCCCCCCCAACCCTGCAGAAAGCCTTCTCTTTCAGAACGTCATCTAGTCAGGTTAATTACACGCTCGGTGTTTTATTTCAAGTGAACCTCCTAATATGAATCCATGCTGGCGGGAAACGCGTGCTACTTGAATTACTTAGTTACTGTTGCGCCAGTTAGAACAACTGGCTTGCTCAACTTTGCTTTCTTCCTCCATCCTTCCGAGCTGTATTCATTTTAATATAGTGAGGAAAGTATGGGGACGGTAGATATTAAAATGTAATCTTCCTAAATTTGTGTTGAGGGAAATTGAGAAGCAAATTTTAAAAAAAAACCTTCAGTACACCCGGGCCAGATTTAAACCTCGAATACTTTGTCCCTAGAAAACCAGACTAGGTAGGCCTGAAATTTAATCCACGTACCCAACGATGTGATATCTATTGATTTACATCAGTGGTACTTAAAATGGAGTCAATGAGTATTTTTTTCTAGCATATTACATGTTCAGGTTATACGCATTTGTAATAATTAATCTAATGGGGTAAGGATGGGTAAGGAAACATTTTAAAGGCTATCTACCCCCATTTTCGTGGGAGGAGAATGCGAAGCCATTTAGAGATAACCACCCTAATTATACCCGACCGGGATTCAAACCTTTACCTCCTTGTTATCGGTAGTTTAGTCTCTTGCAAGAGTGACGCCTTGCACGAGGAAGGTGAAATAAATTAGGTAACGGTGAGATTTCAAGGGAATTTTGGTTACTCGTGATATTATTATACCTCTACAACTAAATAAATCTTAAAAATATATATTATAGTCTGTCTTTTTGAAATTAGCAGTTTAAAAGCATATTCTAATAGTAAACTCTATAGATTAGCATACCCTGTAAAGTTATTATATTTTTGTTTCGACCTAATCGTTTACCAATAATCTACGATCAGAATAAGTATTTAGTTTGTGACGTCATAATAACAGCGACGACCGCTGGCCGAAATTCGAGATATCCAAGAAGGGTTTATTAAGTTTATTTTTATTTTTATATGTGTCCAATGTTTGAATTAACAAAAAGTTAATTCTAGTGTATAACTTTTACAAATTAAAATGTCACATTTTAATGTATGTATCTTTAAATGTATATAATATAAATATATTTTCTGTTAACCTTACTAAATACGTTTTTTCCCTTCGTAAATTCTTATTCCATTACTAAACTTTAGATTATCCACAAGTATAATTTCACAAAATCGGGCTTTAAAAGAGTGAAATCTAATTAGCTACACTTTTAAACACCTACTTTTGTTTTTGCTTATAAAAATAGTTTTCATTTTCTTTGATTAAAGCCTGTTCTGCTTTACTTGTGCCTTTTTTTCTGTTTTTTTTATCCTTAATGATCAAAGGCTAGTATGTTTCAAAATAAAGCATATATTCAAGATATGATTTCCTTTCAGTGAAATAAAGCAACAAGAAAGTATAAGGCTGGATATATCTTTCTGTATCATCCCATTACTGGTTTTGTCACACACAATCCTCCACCAAAAGACAAACTTGTCTTCTTGGCCATTCACATCTCGTATATTCAACTTCTTTAGAGCAAATGATCAAAGAAAAAAAAGCAGAGAAATGAAAGTGAAAGGATAAGCTAAACGTTGTGGAAAAGTGTTCTAAATAAGTTTAAAATATCTCCAACATTAATTTCTCTAATACTTTTTTATTGGAATAAGTATTAAAGTAGTATCTAAATGTTGAAATTCTTTATTTACATACCTTTTTGCTGTTTTCAATTCTTGTACACAATATTTAATATGGTAGTAGTAAAATAAATATATGTTAGTAAAATAATAATATTAATTATTGTTAAAATTAATATAAATAAAATAATATTAATTTTACAGTCATAAACGTTATTAGTATGTTATTATAATGAATTCACTTTTTTGACATAGGGTAATTTCATAACTTTCTTTTTGAAAGGTAGTTGACTTTAAATTGTTAACTAAGATTAAAAAAAACTATATCATTAGAAAATGTTTCCTTCAACCTAATAAAATGTGAGTGTTTACAATGTAATGAGTAACACGTAATATAAATAAAAAATAACCCATAGACAAATATAAAACGAACATATTTCATGAAAATATATTAAAATTGAACGCTGCCCGTCAAGGTCTAACTTGACCATGAGTGGTTTAATAATATACTTTAAAATTAAATTATTAATTCAGTGTCGCTATTAGACCTTAAAGGAATAGTATTTCACATTTGTCCTTCGAAGGCACCATGATCGAAAATTGCCATAGTAATTTATGGTCCTTTTTTTTTCGCTGAATCTCACTATACATTTGCAAGTATACTACTTACTCTAAGGGAATATAAATTCATAAGTAATTAAATCCATATGTATTACCTCCCTTGATGCGTTTCATGATTATTTGTAAAACCCTTTCTCATTCACATTAATCTTAATACAATATGTTATAACATATATTATATAAACTATTGTGCCAGAGTGAATTAAAGTTTATTAAAAAAAAAGAGCTCAAAACCATATTTGTAGTCCAATTTTAGCGGAATGGTCCGTAATATAAATTAAACTTGTTGGTTTAGTTAACATTGATAACATTTGACTATATTATTAGTCTTATTCTAAAGGTATTAAAACATTCATAAAAATGTACAACTGTAAATAACGTGACCTAAGGTTTGTTGTATACATGAAAGTAGATTGTCACTTTCCTAGCTGTCAGATAATGGTCTATTTATAAAAAATAGACTATATTAATGACTTAATTCAGGGAGTAGAAATTGTAAGGCTGCTAAGCGAAAAATGTGCCTGAGATAATGCTGATAAGGGATGGGAAAACCACGGTGAAAAAGCCTTCCAATTTTACCCGACTGAGATTCAAACTTAGAACTTTATTACTCGATCGCGAGCCTTACACTTTAGCTTGGATACTTTGGGTGTGTGTACGAAGATATCTAAACGCCCGCGTCGGTTGTCAAACGGTTTAATGCGTCACACTCTTGTCAGATTAGATTAACGGTGGTGGAGAAATATTTTATTATTTTATTTATTTAGCAGCGCATCTTACTACCCTTTTGTGCTGTACGCTAAAGTACTAATTACTCCAATAGGCTAGGAATAGGGAAGGTTGAATTTAGAGGAAGTGAACCTGCATTTCCGTGGAGCAAGAGTGTGTGAGAGTGGAAAACCATTTAGGAAAAACCATTCCAGTTCACCCGACTAAGATCCGAACCTCTATCTCCGCGTCCTCGGCAGTCTAGCTCAACACAAAACAAGCGCACTAGCTAACAACGCCACAGAGGTGGGTGTGGAGAAATAAGGGTTAGATTCCCGGTCGAGTGAGCTGCTGATATATTCTACTAAATTGTATTACACTCTCGCTTCACGCAAATTCGGGTACATTTACTAAAAAATGTACCTTCCTCATACCTCTTCAAGTAGTGTCATTAATATATGCATAAAACCCGCTTCGGTGGTCGCGTGGTATAACATGCTACTCTCGTGTCGGACTAGACTGCTGAAGATGGAGAGATTGGAGTTCGATCCTGTTCGGGTGAACTGAGGTTGATTTTTCCAAAATTGTTTTCTACCTTCCCTCCACTTATATGCGGCTGCATTTCCTCTAAATTAAGCCTTCCTAATCCCTAACCCATTAGTGCAATTAGTACATAGGCGTATAACCCAAAAGTATCGTGGTTCTAGAAAAAAATATATATATAATACCCAAGCGAGTACTAAGACGCGGCGGGGGAAAACATAAACTGTAATCATTACCTTTCTCGTGTATTTATAACGTTATTGCGTTAAGCCCCTCTCTCTCTTGTGTCTGGGATGCAAATGACGTGGTAACGACGCTGTTGAGACTTCTCATTGTTGAATGCAACCAGCGACGCGCACTTGTCCTTGTTTTTGACTGGTACAGTCATCCCTGTGTCTGTCTCCATACTCCAGCAGAAAACACAATCATAAACTCACTCGACTATGAACAAAAGATAAGGCAAACAACTTTTTTTTATAAGCGAGAGGAAAAGGGGGGGAAGGGAGGTGGGGAATTTAAAGCATAGTTGGTTTGATCTCCATTTTGTTTGAGACTCAAATAGGGAGAAAAATATTTCCTTGAGCAATTTTTCACATTTTGTTTAGTCACTTTCTATTCTATGTAATATAAGAAAATAGTAATGAATTAAGAAGTTTTTTTATGAACCGGTAGAGTAATAAAACTCAAAGGGAGTGAAAAATAACGTCAAGATAATAAATAGTATAATTGTAATACAATAAACGATTGAAAATCTCAAGACTTAAACGGGAAGAAATGTGTTTCCAGCAATATTTTACAATTTTTTTTTAGTCACGTTTTACTATTTATAATATTTATACTTTAATAGTAACTTGTTATTTATGGTTTACAAATATTGGTCAATATCTCCATCATTATAAACTATATGACTACCTTGGTGGTCTTAGAGTAAAGTGCTCGCCTCAGGCCTCGATATTCAAAGGTTCATGCCTAGTCGAGGTCGAGGAACTCTTCTTGAGTAATAAAAAAATCCGTAGCACAACTTCCTTCGGAGGAGAAGTAGAGCCGTTGATCCCATGCCGATTGTGGCATGTAAAGTAATTTTGGAAGGTGTGTGAAAATACCTTTCGCAGCAAAATTGGTAGGCCCTTTCGCACTCGCTTATAGAACTTCAGTGTGGAAGGCAACCTCACTTCCTGAATTCTTCTAGTACTTGGTATCCATACCAGATTGTGAGGGTAGCACTAACCATCTGAAGAACTGAGTGTATGGCGAGCTCCAGATGAATAGAAATAACTTCAAACCAATCTCCGGGTTACTGACTTAAGAATATAAACTGTGAATGTGGGGAATGCCAGAGCTCCACCGTGGTTCGGGTTCCACGTTAAACTGTAGGTCCTCCATTTCATCTCACAATCACCCTACCATTACACATTAGCGTTAGTGCGTATAACCCGAACGGGTAGTAAGACGCGGTGCTAATAATAATAATAATAAGAAGAAGAATATAAACCCATATATATTTCTTACTACGTGTTGATAAACTTGTGTCAGGGCTATTTCAATGACTATAGTTATATAGGGACGAGATAGGTAGACTTTAAGGGAATGTACCCGCATTTGTGTGGTGGTAGAGTGAGAAATTATTTCAGATAAAAAATCCAGCTGGAATCTGAATCCTAATCATCGTGTCACCGATAATCCAGGTTATACAATCATGCCATTTAGTCAGCGTACCCACCGATGCACTACATGAAGCTTCGTACCCGTATCTGTGGACACGTTGACTAAGGCATCAAGTTCATTTAGTATGTTTCACCAAGGGCGGAAAGGTCAAAATTTTATTTCCGGTTTGGTATAGCGAGTATGATTTTTCCTGAATGGTTTTCCACTAACCTTTCAATCAAGTGCGAGTAATTTTCTTCTACAACTCTTATTTTCCTAATATATTTGAATATCAACACACAATTGAAAATATTTGTAATTACGACAATGTTCTTGTGGAGGATACCAAAATTCAATTAACTTAATTGGTTGAAAAATTACACTTGGACACGGGAATCGAATTCAGGACTTTTTTAACTATTGCGCAAATGCTCTTTCAGTGAGCGATTCAGGATTCATACCGTGCCCAGGGTCATTCAACACACATTGTTTAAGCTGAGTTTATGATATATATATATATATATATATAGTTGGCGATATACACACATCCATCACAGACTCAGCCTTAAACTAGGAATGAAGAATGACCCTGAGCAAAGGAAAATTCCTGGATAGCTCACTGGTAGAGCTTTGATGTGCTAAGGTAATGATCCTGGGCTTGATTTCCATGATTTTTAAACTAATTTAAATTTAAATTAATTAATCTCTTTCTGTTAGTATTATGAAATGTGAATAGCCCCAGGTATGAGGCTGTGGTTCAAAACTAGCAGATATAAACTTAGTTTTAATATCTAAATATTAATAAATACTAAACTTTATAAAAATAAAGATGTATATATATATATACATATATATATAGTTTTTATATCTCTATATATAAGACTTTCGGATGATGATAATATGTATATACAACAATAACAAATATATACAGGATATATACACACACACATAATATTTGTTATTGTTGTGTCTATTCTGTTAAAGCTATCAAGCACTTCACAAATGTAATGTTGTAATTCTATTATTTTCTTTATGTAAACAAAATCTATTCAACGCTTTTTCGAGATATCAAGTGTAATACAATGGAAGGGGACTACCTATAGAGTTTACCTTACTCTGTTCCATTGTCAGAGAAAGGAAGAAATCAATTTTAAAGTCATTTTTTCGTTTCACAAGGCATTCCTCGTCATGAAGATCCATTCAACGTCAATTAAAGCGGCAAGAAATTAGATTTATGTCTTACTGTAATATTGTAATATGATAAATAATTATATTTGAATGGTACTTACCTTACTACGAACTCTGGAGCGATTATTCTGGATATTAGATATAATATTATGCTCGAATCAGAAAACATATGGAAATGTGTGTTTTCTACTTTATTAACTTTACAAGGTCAAAATTAGAATCATTTTAACAGATTATTTAATTTTTTTAATACACAATATGTTTCGTTTTACCGTAATAGTATTTTTTTTAAACTGCTCTCAATTTTACTATTTTTTAATAAAGAATATAGAAACTGAACCACGATGAAAATTCTGGTTCGAACTTTGTTACCTACCTATGCTACGATCTATATTTGAGAGATGAACCTTTAAATTCCCATCATTGTTTGATTCATCAAATAGCTGATATCACAAATATCACTGGACCTCTTTAATGTAGGATCCGAATATTTGGTTATCACAGCACAATATGGAAATCCAAGTGTTTATTTATCACAACGTCCTTCATGTTTGGGAACACAAATATAGCAACACTGAAGGATATAACATTTCGGAAAGGGGAAAAGGGTGAGGTGTAGGGGGTGTTGGTAGAGCTAGACGGGGAATCAGAGAAGAGGTAAAACTCGTTTATACACATTGCCATTATTATTGGGTGCAGTGGCTGTGTGACACAGTTTGCTTGACAATTTGTGTAAAATGCTAATTGAATCATCAACTGTAATGTTTTGGTCGTCCCTTCTTCGTACTCCTCTCAACATTATCCCCCCCCATCCCCTCTCCAACCATCCAACCCGCTTGCCCACTATATTTTCCGCGACCACATACACATATAACATGGTTTCATTACGTCATTTCGTGGTTGGTTTTATTGTCGTTGTAAGGGGGTGAAGGGGAAGGTGTGTTGGTCCCTTATGCCACCAAGGGAACAAACTTAGGATAAACTACCCACATTTATTATAATTATCATACATTTGGGAGATAGTACATGTCAACGTGCCAAACATGGTCGTGGGTTTGATAAAGCCACGCTTAAGAAAATAATAAAATACATTTCTTGTTTAATAATGATCAGAGATATGGAGGGTTACCAGAGTGAACAAAGTTAATTGAATCTTTACCTGTGAATTGTTCTCATCGCTCGGTAGAACACTCATTGACAAAGTATCAATGGTAATACATTATCATGTGAGGTATGTGGAGCAGAGATTGTGTGTGATTTGACTCTTAAAATATCACAGGTACAGTTTTAACAAGCTCCGCTTAACTTGGCGTTGCTCCCGTAACACGTCACTGTTAGTGATGATGATTATGATGACATACTTTATAAGTAACTTATCTAGAGATATTCAAAATTTAGGACTTTGAACTACCTTGCCACTGTTGTACCTACTTGGCTATGGGGCAACTTATGGATACGAATTTAAACGTCTAGGTTCATTCTTTTTACGTTTTATACGTTTGAAAGTTATTTATTTGCATTAGTAAATTAAGTTTAAAGGCTATTAATGATTTAATCAAAGGGAAAGAAATTGGGAAGACATTTTTGAGTTAAACTGTATCTGCTCTACCACATAAAGGTGGTAGAAAAGCCACCTCTATAAATCGCCTTAGAAAAACCACCTAGTGTGGGTGACCAAGAATCGAACTTTGACCTTACCGTCAACAGAGATACAATACATTGCAAGATGTATCTTATATACCGGACCTGGTGGTCTAGGGGTAAGGTGTTAGACTTCTGTGCTGGTGGCCGGGGTTCAATCCTCAGTCGCGGCAAAGATTTATCAGATTACCAAACCCTTCCTTCACCTTTGACAAGACATCTTGTGAATTGTGGGGAATGCCAGGCCTCCACCATGGTTCGGATTCCACGTTAAACTGTAGGTCCTTCATTTCATCTCACAATCACCCTACGATTACACATGAGCATAAGTGCGTAAAACCCGAACGGGTAGTAAGACGCGGTGCTAATAGTAATAATAATAATAATAATAATAATATATATACCGCATGACTACTGGTGTTACAACACACATTTTTAAATGATTTAAACTAAAGCAGATGGCCAATAAAAATATCAAAGGGAAATAAAGCATAATTTTGGTTTCTTACAGACAAGATCATTTCGGCAAAGCCCCTATTAAAATATTTGTAAAATATTTTCTTCCACGAGGCCATATTTATTTGATGGAGCTCATAGTAGCTGAACCAAAATGACCACATTTTCAGATACTTAAGTTTTATTCAAACCCCACATTCATAATCTAACTGATCTCTTGGTCATCCACACTACAAAAATTAAAATATTTACATTCAAATAAAAGATGTGATAGTTCGTATTAAGGATACAAAAAATAATTTAATTCTTGTTTAAGTGTTACATTTAATTACAACTTATTCAACTACAGTGATATAAAATCCTAATTTTGGATAGAAAGAAAGATTTCATAGTTCTCACTTCATTCACATTTATTTGATATATGAAAAAATATTGGGACATTCATTAAACGATTTAGTTCTAGTTTATGAAATATATTTTCTTCTTACAAAAACTAATTAAATAAAAACGTAATCTAGTTTTAAGAAACCATGTTTGTTTATAGTTTTGACGAAGTCATAGTCACAAGTAGGAAGTTTATAGACACGGTTTATATTAACTGTTTCCATGTTATTACGTTTTCTCTCTTAATGAGTCCCATGCTTGTATAGCGTTTACACTTGCTGGCAAAAGTGACTCGCCAACATTGAATACAATAAATTGGCTACCTTAATGGTATCAAGACTTCCTGTTATACTTTGAAATTAAATGGAGGAAAAGGTTTATAAAATATTGAATCAAAGCATTCAAAGGTAGTCCCCAAGAATACACCTACGCCATGGGTAGTGAGTTTGGTTTGGTTTGCTTGGAAACTATGGGTCAATCTCATAAACAGTTTCATAGTCAAATTTAGTACGCCTCGAGTGCGGCGCTACACTAAATACATGACGATACCTACCTAAACCAGAATGTAATGGGCCAGTTTCCTATGCGAGAACGGCTCATTCCATTCTGGTTTAGGTAGGTGTCGTCATGTACTTAGTGTAGCGCCGCACTTGAGGCGTACTAAATTTGACTATGAAACTGGCCCTTTGTGTGACTCAAGTGTGGCTCGAAACTAAACACAAGACGATACCTACCTATACAAGAATGGAATGGGCAAGTGTCTTAAATGAAACTGGCCCAAATGGCTTGAACTCACTTGAAGTTCTACTGCACCGCGTCTTATTACCAGTAATTAAACTGCACCGCGTATTACTACTTGTCTGAGCTCTCCGTAATTAATTATATTCTGCAGTAGAAATAAGGATAGTAGGATTTAGAGAGGATATCCGAAAACAAGGTGGTCAAGAGGATATTCGATCCAAAAACGGATGAAGATATGGGTAGTGGAGGAGGCTACATAACGATGAGATATATATGCTGCACTTATCACGAGATATTGTTAGGGTGATACAATCTCGCAGGTTACGGTGGGCAGGTCATGTAGCGCAGATGGGAGTATCTAGAACAGCATTCAAGGCATTGAATGGCAAACCCAATGGGAAAAGACCACTAGGAAGACCTAGAAGCAGATGGGNTGGCAAACCCAATGGAAAAAGACCACTGGGAAGACTCATACGCAGACGGGAGGATATCATTTGGATAGACCTGAGATAAATAGGGTATAATAGACTGGATATAATTATCTTAAGATAAGGATGGGTGGCGTACTTTTGTAAGTGCGGTAATGAACTTTCGAGTTACTAATGATATAGGGCCAAGAGTAAGTGAGTGAGTAAGAATTTAGAGGAATGAATCCCCATTTTCGTGGAGTTAGAGTGTGAAACCACATAGAAAATAAACTTAGTACAACCGACCAGTATTAGAATCCCAAGTTCCCCATCACAAATAAACAAAGAATATATGAGCTTGACGTTTAGTCCGTGAGCCAACAGATGCGGTTCACGATTTGGAGTAGACAAGATAGCTAGGTCTCATATGCCAAAGAAGGTGGTGTTTAAGGAACCTTATAGCTAACGTAATATGAAACCCCAGACTCTAAAACCCTTAATTTGTGATAGAAACCTTAAGTAACAATTATAACTTTCATACAAATGATATAAAATGAATAAACTTTCTATTCCGATTGTATGAGATACAACACAACACTCTTCCTTTGACATAAAACACACACTAAATTATTAATCTTAAGTTTATGATTGGTCACCGGATACAGCGGGAAAAAAAGTAGCCATACCTTCCCCATAAACCATCAACTCGATGTAACTAGAGATGAATTCGTTCCGTCTGATAATTCTTCCTCAAACAATAACTATGTCTTCATGCATTACTGTCTCATAAAGAAATATCAGTGTTACAAAATAATAGAGTGAAGCGTATGTCCGGTTTATAAAGTGAGGTGAGATATTCATAAACTCTCAACACGACTGCTGTTTATTACTCGTATTACTATTATTAGTATTGCCACTACAATTATTATTTTATTTGAGACGAATACATTAAGGATTGGATGTAAAGAGACTCGAGTTAAGGTCAGTATTTTTTTTTTTTTTTTAGTTTTTAAAACAAAACCAGTCTGTCAAAAAAAAAGTTGCTTTAGTAGATACGTCTAGTTTAATTTTATACATAAGGTATTCTTACTATTTATTGAATATTGGCCATGGACATCATGTTATCTGAACATTAACTTTTTAATGAAGAGCAACGGTACTGGTCAATTTCCGCGATGCTCATAACCAATAATTAATAACTGTTTCTCTACTATGAGTAGGAATGTAAACCAAACTTATCTACTGAAATGAATAGTTTAATTTAATTCAGTCTGAAATATAGCCTTTTAAGAAAATAAAAACTCTAAATAAAAATATAGACCTTAACTCGCTTTGTCTTTCACTCCGCCTTAAGGGAAAGTACGGAACATCGAACATAATAAGACAAGTTTTATAACTATCATAAGGAGATCCAAAGTGCTGATAATCTCAATGATATTGAATTAGCTGCTGATAACTAAGGGGTAATTAATGACTTGGTGAAGAGGGGCTATGGGTTTTGTGTGTATCTTAGAGATTTTATTCTCTTTATACATCTTATTCCGCTAATGCGGTGTCGAAGTATTTCTAATTCACATGAACTTGCCATGTTTTTTTGGTGGACTTGTTTTACAGTCAGATGATCCTCAGTGATGCTAATCTCCGACATTATCCCTGGGAAACAGATAATTCTACGAGCAAACACGAAAGAGCCTACTTATATTTCTAGGAATGGTGTTTTCACATATACCTTCCAGGGATACTTTACATGCCACGATTGACATGTGTTCAACGGTTTTACTTCTCATCCAAAGGAGGTTTTATTAGAGATTTTTGTTTGCTCGAGAAAGATCAGTCAGCCTCAGCTGGGTTTGAACCTACGATCATTTAGTTCCGAGGAGAGCACTTTACATCAAAACTACCGAGTTTGGTTTGTGTACTAGAAAAAGGTAACGTGAAAACGTTAGTTTACTTTTTAGCCTCAAAACACAAATATATTTTTAGCACCACTTTTTTACTATACTTTCGGGCTATACGCTTATGTACTAATTACACTAGTGTCTTTAGGAATTAATAAGGTTATATTTAGAGAAATTGGACCCAAATTTTCGTGGAGGGAGAGTGGAAAACAATTGATTGAAAAACCACCTTTGAGTAAAATACATTAACTGGTGTAGTTGGTTATTTTAATTTAAGATATTTGTGTTTTTAAAACAATATCGACTATCAGAATTGTATAAGGGGTAATTTGGAGGAATATAAATTATTCTAGTTATATTTACATTAGCGCTTAAAGAGAGAAATAAAACCACACGTTAAGGTGGGATGGAAGGAGACGCGAGAAAAGGCCAGTGTTTTTGCAGTTTTTATGACAAAACATTTCTTTGGCCAAAATAAATCAAATATTTCTCTAGTAGAAACATAGAGTTTAATTTTTTTCACATGATGATAACAAGAGTTGTTGAATATCTGTCATAAATATAGTGGCATTAGATGATACATTTTTTAAATTACTTTTTTAAGAGAAAGAGTCCTTAATAAAATTAAAAGAAAACCTTGACAGATATTCAAGCAATCTTGAGGTCACCATGGAAATAAAATTATCTCTAGGTTTCTACTGTAGTAATATTTGAGTTATTTTGACAGGAAAAAATTTTTTGGTAAAAAAAATTAGCATCCCCTTCCATCCCACCTTAAGGTTCGGCTGAAGGGAGTGCAAGTATTTTTCAGTTTTTATAGATTATAAATTTGTTGGCAAAAATTAATCAAATATTTATCCAGTAGCAATGTAGAGTTTAGTTTTCTGCACGTGCTAATATCAACAGATCTTGAATATCTGTGAAGTGTGTCCTGGAATGTTGTCAAAACATTTTCTCTTTATTTAAAATGTTTTGACAACATTCCAGGACACCCTTTACAGATATTCAAAATATGTTGATATTATCATGTGCAAAAAACTAAACTCTACATTGCTACTGGAGAAATATTTGATTTATTTTGGTCAAAAAAATGTAATGCTATAAAAACTGTAAAACTACTCGTGCGCCCTTCTGCCGCATCTTAAGACTCATTTGGAAAATAACTCTCTCATAGCAGTCAGCTCTGATTCGAACTCCGATCTTTACGTCAACAGTGGTCACCACTCCACCACCGCCACCACCACCACGAGTTGTGTTGAAGTCGTAGAATATTGGCCCTCCCACCCACACCATCATATATTCGCCCAGGGGTTGAGAGTAGGGGGTTGAAACGGAAATTGAATCGCCTTGCCTATGCCCTGTATTGTGTTGTTTAGCTACAACTCCGTGTATACTCGGAGACTGCATGCAAGTTGCCCTTTGCCTGGGAGACATTTGCTAAAGTCTTTCTTATTTTCATAGGAAGCTTCATTATTTGAAAAATGGAAACTCAACTTTCCACAATGGAGTGGAAAAAATCCTCTAATTGTATTTACAGTCTTATGCCTACTCAGTTTAATTAATAATAGAAAAAAGGAACTATATAATAATACATAATAAAGTACTATAAGAAGCTTTTAGTAACGTTTTAGATGAATGTTATAACTATCTAATCAAATAAGACATATTTTTAGAATTCTAAATTTTAATGACTTTCAAATAATGTTGTAGTCGAAAGTTGGCGTCCTATAAAGATCAAGGTTTATTAGCGCATATCACGTGGTAACACTACGATTTAACCTGTTACATTATTTAAATTAAATATATAGTTGAAATACTGTTTTTGGGATCTAGTGGTCAGTTTTTCTGGCTATAGGTCCAGAGGTTCCTGGGTTCGATTCCCGACGCTTACAGATTTTTCTATGAATCATTGGGTCTGGAATGGGGTCAATTCAGACTCGTTAGGGCAAATGAGGAGCTATTTAAATAAATAAGTAGTGGCTCTGGTATATAAAACTGAGATTAACGGCTGGATGATTCTTTGTGCTGGAAACATGAAGCTCTCTTTCCGGAATTGTTAGCACTATATTTTCCAACAGAATGGGGCTGGCTTGGTTGATGTGGTTCGATTACGGGACAGGTTATTTTTATATTTTATTTTTATATAAACACTTTCCTGGATAGTTCAGTTGTGTAAGATTTGCTCGCTAGTTGAAAGGTCTCGGTTTCGATACAAACTTATAAGAAGTATCAATTTCCCACTAAATTAAATTTAGTTAAAAGCTCTATCCACCCAGATACGGTGGTATACGCAATAAAATCTAATGTCACCTTTTTGTTACTATAAACTATAAGTCAAGAACTTATATTTACCCAGTTTATTAGGCACATGTATGTATCGTATCGTATGGTATGGTTTGTTTGTAGTGGGGTGACTGAAGTTTGAGCCATGGCTGAGGCTGTATTTTCCTAAATAATTATCCACTCGCTCGCCATTCAAATATGGGTATATTCTGTAATTGATAGTAATAATAATAATAATAATTATTATTATTATTATTAGCACCGCGTCTTACTACCCGTTCGGGTTATGCGCACTTACGCTCATGTGTAATAGTAGGGGGATTGTGAGATGAAATGGAGGACCTACAGTTTAACGTGGAATCCGAACCACGGTGGAGGCCTGGCATTCCTCACATTCACAAGATGTCTTGTCAGAGGTGAAGGAAGGGTTTGGTAATCAGATAAATCTGTTCCGGGACCGAGGATTGAACCCCGGACCCCTAGCACAAAAGTCCGACACCTTACCCCTAGACCAACAGGTCACCCTTTTAATTTAAAAATCACGAGGATAATGTTTTTTTTTTCAAGAGTGAAACTTTAGAAAGAATAAATTCAAACATAGCAGGTATTTTTAAAATCTAATATTTTCATAATTTTTTTCTAGTTGACATTAATTCCCAACTGATGGAATGAAAAGAGTATTATAAGTTTTCTCACATTTTGTATTATTCTAAAATGATAACTTATAGTAATTTTCAACTTGAGGGTGTAGGTCTAGCTTTTGTTTATAAAGACAAAAGACACAAATATTTTTTTAGCCCCACGTTTTATTACCTGTTCTGGTTAGACTCATATGTATTAATTACACTAATGAGATAGGGATGTGGAAGGTTGAGTTTAGAGGATGTGAGCCTGAATTTGCATGGAGGGAACGTGGAAACCAATTTCGGAAAAACCACCGTCAGTACACCTGAGCAGGATTCGAACGGAGATCTCCCTGTCATCGGCAGTCTAGTCTGACACGAGAGGGACGCCTTAGAGTATGCAACCACCAAAGCAGGTAACAATTAAATTATGTGCAAAAAATTAACTTTGATGCAACTTTACTTATTAAAAAAAAGTTTAAGTGGCCTGGTTTGAATCACGTGATAATCTATGTATATTATTATACAAGGTATTTTTAGATATACATTAAAATGTAGAGCTAACTAAACTGAAACTATATATTTATCTCTGTTACTAAATAATATTATAACACACAATAGTCATATTAAACTATTTAATTAAACGATTACTGAAATAAACTATAAATCTCGTGTAACCAAATACTATTTTAATTAACATTAAAATGCTATAGTATGGTCTACCTTTTTATTGCTTTGTTTGTTTAGCGAACCATCTTATTATTAGAGTGAAAGAAAAATACAACATAAAATTTAAATGATTAGCTTGGTAAATGATACGGTCGTAAGGCATATTCTTATATTTATGAGAGAAGTTTTCACCACAAACAGTTTTTAATATTATTTTAATGGAATGGTCTCAAATTCCATAAAAATGGCACGTAAAATGTTATTGACTATGTGGATGGGTCTCTTTGTTAAACCTGTGTGTTTATATGGTTCATCTTATATCACTTACATTTATTATTATTATTAGCACCGCGTCTTACTACCCGTTCAGGTTATACGCACTTACGCTAATGTGTAGTGGTAGGGTGATTGTGAGATGAAATGAAGGATCTACAGTGTAACGTGGAATCCGAACCACGGTGGAGGCCTGGCATTCCCCACATTCACAAGATGTCTTGTCAGAGGTGAAGGAAGGGTTTGGTAATCAGATAAATCTGTGCCGGGACCGAGGATTGAACCCCGGCCGCCAGCATAGAAGTCTGACACCTTACCCATAGACCGCCAGGTCACCTACAACCTATAATTAATATCCCGACAAGTACCAAATGTAAAGAATTTTATTTCGTACAGGAATTATAAAAAAAAACTCTCCACGTTTCACTATCCGTTTGGGTTGTACGCATAATATATAACTACCCCAATGAGATAGGTTGAATATGGATGAAGTGTTCCCACATTTTCGTGGAAGGAAAGTGGAAACATATTAAGAAGAACTTATTTTAGTACACCCAACTGGGCATATATCCCTTATACCTTCAGAGTAGCATACTGCAAGAGTGATGACTTAGGGCCTAGACCATTCGGCCACCGAAGAGTTTATTTTAGTAACTAAATATTCTACTTCACCACCGACCGTGGATCTAGTGGTTTACTTTAACCAGTAGGGACAGAGACTGTTATTTTAATGCAGGAATGTAGTGCACCCAAACTAGCTTGAATAAATTATTAAAAGAACCCAAAGCAAATCTTATATCGAAAATCCTCACTATATCTGGCTGGGATTCAAACCCGGATACCTCCTTCACTAGCAATTCAACGTCTTGCTAATTTGACTCTGGGACGGAAGGGGACGCGAGAAATATAAAGTTTTTTTTATTTAGTTTTTATGGCAAAACTTGTTTTTTTGGCCAAAATTAATAAAATTTTGGTTCAGTACAAACATAGAATCTAATTTTATTCACATGCTGATCTCAAAAATTTATTGAATATATGTCAAGGGTGTTCTGGAATTTAATGAAAACTTTTTCTATTCATTTAAAATTTTGTTAGATAATACCAATGCTCATGACAAATATTCAGGAAATGTTGATATCAACATGTGTGGAAAATTAAACTTTATATTTGTACTGGAGCATTATTTTATTTATCTTGGCCAAATAATGTTTTAATTTAAAAACTGAATAAAATACTGCCCTTAACTCGCGTTCCCTACATCCCCACCTTAAGACAGTGGTACCATCGGTGAGAGTATATACGGTAAAATGTTCATATTAAGATATTTATCTGACAACTATACTAGTAATCCTATGTATTATTTCTGTTGTCAACATCCCTCAACTAATACAAAGCCTACATCGATGAATAAGGTATCAGTGGTTAGGATTTTTTTTTACCGACTTCTGACATAGCATACTCAGTTCACGCGCATTGTTTAAAATTTAAGTTAAAAGAAAAATCTATCAATATTTTTTTATCAATTACCGAAAATAAACTTTTTGATATTTTGTGTATACACTTCGCTGAGTATTTAATTTCAATAACCCAACAAAAGATTAATTTTTTTTTTTTTTGGAGGTGGAAGGGGGAAGATTAAATGTGCAAAAGTTTTGAAATGGTTTACTGGTATTAGATGTAATTTTACTAATTCATAAGACAAACGTGAAATGCTGGGCCTCCACCGTGGTTCGGATTCCACCTTAAGCTGTAGTTACTCCATTTCATCTCACGATCACCTTACCATACCATTACACATTAGCGTAAGTGCGTACAACCCGAACGGATAGTAAGTCACGTTGCTAATAATAATAATAATAATAATAATAATAATAATAATAATAATATTAATGCATAAGACAAACCATGTGATCTTCAGCCACCACATTTGATAGATAATATTAATACCTATATATTAAAACTAGTAAGATGGTAAAATACTGTACATTTTTTACTAAATTCTATTTTTTACATTTTCTAAATTTTTCTTCTTACCAAAATCCTACTATAGATATTGTCAACTCCAACTAGAACCGTCACTGTCTAAAGTAATATAATTGTAAATGTGAACAAAGCAGAAGATCCCCTAAGCATTGGTGGATTAGTTTCTTCTTCCTCCAATAATATTGTAATCACTTTAAAAGAGTCCATGATCAGTTTACTTTCGGTTGCCCTCTGAAAGATTTTTATGTTTTGCTGAGTGTACACAGGGCTTCACTCTTGTACCCCAGCATTTAATGGGAGGCAGAGCATATATGACACATCCTGATCGAAATAACGCACGGTGCGGTGAAGCTGTGGGTGTGAAGGGGGTGGGGGTGGGGGTGGGGTATTATGGGTTTAG